>CAODLS011793665.1:0-18274 GCA_948243855.1 Flueggea neowawraea | reverse complement strand
TCTAAGCATAAGGCATGGTCACATGTCAACCTTATATAGCTTAGCATGTTTCTTGATCTCGAGTAAATTGATATAACAAATGACATTGACAAACTCCTTTATCAATTCATTCGAGTATGCATACATTCTATCAATCATACTCATCAACTGGTCAGGACATATCACTCTTCATAAGAGGAACAAATCCATCACTCTCACTATCACTCCTCTACATGATTAATGACATATCCTATCATAGCCTTTATTGTTATCCTGTTATGGATAACGTTTGACTAAGTCAAAACATGTGATTCCTCATGTAGGAGTCGATAGTAAGTTTCAGTCAGATGACTCAAACATCACCACTGCATGAAAGCTACTTTGTGACAATGATCCATGAAGTGTTTTCATACCGGGCCAATCCAATACGTGTTCCTTAAGATGTATCTATGTTTGAAGTTATATCCCATATCCATAATCAGTAAAACATGATTATTCTCTTAGAAACATACTAACCTTGGCTTGTTATCATTCCCATGATAACAATCGATTAGGGACTTTTTGAATAGTATTCGTTTTACATGATTAGGCTAGGGCACAAAACTAACATCTCTCTCTTCCTCTTCGATCTTGCTAGCAAACCAACGTAAAATGCCTCTCTCTCTCCACTTTTATTTGTTATTTTCGTGGATATTTAGTGGGTTTCGGCCGGAACTATAATTCGATTTTTTAGGAGATTTTTGATGGATTTTTGTTGGGTTGTGATGGGGTGAGTTTGTACAGCATGAATGTAGGTTGTAAAATGGAATTTTGAATGGTTTTTATGAAGGGGTATTTTGGTCCGAATCTTTGAGGATTATTTTGGAATGTTTGAGGTGGTTTTGGACCAAACCGTGGGTAGATTTGGGCTCCTTGTATGATTTTGAGTCGAAAACATTGGGTTATGCTTTGTTCGAGATTAGGGACCATTTGGTGTACTTTTTTAACGAAGGGACCAAAATTAAAATTTTGCATAATTCTGAGTATATTAAAATTTTGAAAATTTTCAAGGTTGGAACATCGTTTCCAATTATTAAGATGTTGTTATCATCTAGTACTAAGAACACTACCACACTCTCGCTAACCTTCTTGTATACACAAGGCTCATGTTCATTCTTAATGAATCCAAACTCTTTGACTATTTCATCAAAACAAATATTCCATCTTTGGGATGCATACTTCAATCCATAAATGGATATTTGAAGCTTTCATATCATACTAGGATTCTTAGGATCCACAAAATCCTCGGGTTGTGTCATGTACACATCCTTGAGGAAGTTTCCATTTAGGAAAGAAGTTTTGACATCCATTTTCCATATCTCATAGTCATAATATGTTTATATGGCAAGAAGAACCCTAATGGATTTGAGCATGACGACTGGTGAAAAGGTTTGATCATAGTCAATACCATGAGTTTGTCTAAAACCTTTTGTAATAACTCTTACTTTGAAGATCCCATCAGCTTTTAGCTTATAAATCCATTTGCAATCAATGACTTTGGCTCCATCAAGTGGATCTACCAAGTTCCAAACTTGGTTGTTATACATAGATTGCATTTTTTTTATTTCGTGGCTTCATGCCATCTTATAGAATTTGGATATACAAGCGCTTTTGGGTGGTTGTAGTCTCATCATGGTCTGTAAGAACAATTCTTTTATCGTCATTTATGAGAAATTCATATCTCTCAGGCTCGTGACGAGTCCTACCAGACCTTCATGGGCCTTGTGTTACAGATTTGAACTCCACAACATCTTGTGAGTCATCTTGAATCTTTATTCTATCTTCAACGACTATTTGTGGTTTTTATTTCTTCTAGAAGTACTTTACTCCCACTAATCCTTTTGGAAGTAAACTCATTTTCCAAAAAGGTACCGTTTCGAGTAACAAAAAATTTGTTCTCGGATCGATTATAAACGTAGTATTCCCTTGTTTCCCTTGGATACCCCACAAATATACATTTTTCAGATTTAGGTGCTAACTTTTCTAAAACTTTACGTTTCACAAAAGCTTCGCTTCCCCAAATCCTTAGAAAAGACATTATGGGCTTTTTCGCTTTCCATATCTCATATGGTGTCTTTTCAACCACTTTAGATGGAATTCGGTTAAGTATGAAAGCAGCAGTTTCTAAGGCATAGCCCCAAAATGGGACTAGAAGACTCGTTTGACTCATCATTGATTGAACCATATCTAATAGAGTTCAATTTCTCCTCTAGGGCATGTCATTCCATTGAGGTGTTCCAAGAGGAGTAAGTTATGAGACAATCCCACATTCCTTAAGATGATTGTAAAACTCTTGGCTTAAATATTCTCCATCTCGATCAGATCGAAGTGCTTTGATATTCTTGCCAAGTTGGTTTTGTACTTTACTTTTGAATTCCTTGAACTTTTCAAAGGATTTTGATTTGTGTCTCATAAGATAGACAAATCCATACCTATTGAAATCATCAGTGAAGGTGATGAAGTACAAATAACCTCCTATAGAACTTCTACTAAAAGGTCCATATACATCAGTATGTATTAGGCATAATACATCATTGGCCCTTTCACCTTTGTTTGTAAAAGGACTCTTGGTCATTTTTCTTAATAAACAAGATTCGCATGTGTCAAATTATTCAAAATAAAATAAGTCAAGTAATCCATCTTTATGGAGTTTTGAAATGCGTTTCTCACTTGCATGGCCCAAATGACAATGCCAAAAGTAGGTTTGGTTTAAATTATTTGATTTTAAACTTGCATGGCCTTGCTTTGTTCCAAGTTTAAAACATAGAGACCATAAGATATTGTCAGAACACCATAACAAATGTCTCCATTGTAGATGGAAAGATTATTATTCTCAATAATAAAATGAAAACCATCATTGAGTAAGCAAGAAACATAAATAATTTTCTTACTCATAGTATGAACAAAATAAAAATTCGATAATTGTAAAACAAGTACACTCGGTAAAGTCAAATAATATGTCCCTACAGCTAATGCAATAACTCTTGCTCCATTGCCCACTCGTAGGTCCACCTCGCCTTTCATCAATGATCTGCTATTTCTCAACCCTTACAAGTTAATGCAAATATGAGTTCCACATCCAATATCAAATACCCATGAGGAAGTAGTTGTCATGACCCATAGTCGGGCCCGTTACCGGCGTACGAGACAAAACATCTATGGAAGCCCAATCCATCCCACACAAGCCTCTGTGATCAGATATACTACCCGACTTATCAAATTATTTATTTAAAACATTTATAAAAATATTTATAAATGAAGTAAATCATATATATAAATATAAATACCAATAAATATATATATATACATATACTGTATATCAAATATCAGTGAAAATATAAAATCATCAGATTAAACCCTAAAATACAAAATGAAGCCCAGTATCCCAACAGTAACCTGATATAGAGCTCTATGACATAGCAAAGTCAAGTTCCGAAGAAGGGCACTCACAATAGCCAAAAACGTCTCATTAGGTCGAGGTACGGGTCAGATGTTGTGCACCCAAAAGATGTCACATGTGAACAAAGGTATAACATGGACAACAAAAGAAAAAGAGGTAAGATTCCCTAGTGAGGAAGCATCACGTTAGACCGCCTCGTACGTGCCTCACAAAGACTGGTTTGAAATCCTTTTTCAAACTACCGCATACATGTATAGATATCATACAGTATACACACTATATACATACTACATTTGCTGAAATCGTTTTGCCAAAATGTTCGCATCCCGAACATTCACATGCATTCGGGTAATATATATATATACTTGTGCATTCATAATACGGGACCATGAAATATTTCCATATCCATATAGCAGTGTGGACTCCGCCACCTGTCTGCTTAATAAATGCATATATCTGGCCTAGATACACGGTCACCCCAATCCCTGGTGACTAGGGCCATAAACATACAATGGTATACCAAAGACTACATACTCCTTAGTAGGATGATAACATACAATGGTATACCAAAGGCTACTTCGACCCCGTAGCATAGGTGTCCCCATGTCAAAGTATTATATACATAGTATTCTACATACAATCATGCTCTTGTATATATATACCAATATATACTTTATTTTCCTTTATACCATTATTTACAAAATGCTCTTGTATATATATACCCATATATACTTTATTTTCCATGCCAAAACGTTGGTTAATAATAATCATATAGCCAGATTATTAATTAACCCAATACTTATTAGCCAATTTATGTCACAGCTGGACATATGAAAAATAGCATACTTAATTTTGAAGACACAACCTATGTCTGAAGGTGCTATTTAACTCACTTGGTATCCAAAGCCGTTGATACAATCAAATATCGCTCATGGGTGGCTACTGCGGCTGGTACATATACAGACATAGCAAATATCAATATGTGGTACTGTGGCGGTACTGATGCATGTATGTGAATGCTAATGCTGACTAACTCTCAATGGCATCGAGAACTTATGCCAAAATACCCAAATACTCATTTTGATCTATACCCGATCGATCAAACACTCATATTGGCTGCAATCAGCCTCTCAAGTAGGGATCTAGCCTTAGATCCTACAAACAACTTCAAAATCATCAACAATCCAAATCCCCAATTTCGGATTTCTTGACCCACTCGACACAAATCATCTAATCTTGACAACCAACGTCAGATCTATGTATTCCTAACATCTACCTATCATAATACATCAGATACAACTTCGGATCTGATGAGAAATCTACTAAAATCTGGAACCCTAGCTCAGATTAAACCCATTTCGTTCAAACACTAAATCTTTGGAAACCGAAGCTAGAATCCTGTGGTTACAACCTTAACCAAGCTTAATCTACCCGTATTTGACTTCCTTTACAATATAAAAGGATGATCTGAACAAAACCCTAAAATCCGTTAAAAATGCTAGATGAACAAATATGAGGTGAGATGATGGAAAGAAGAGATCAAAGAACAATTCTTACCTTCAGAATCGCAATGGAAGTGTTGAGGAGTGATTCCAAGTGCAGAGGAGTAGTTGAGAGAGTGATTTCGGTGGTTGATATGATTTATGACATAAGAGCCGTAGGTGGATGTGTTTATGGAACCTCGGAACTGAAACGTGGCATGTCATTTAATGCATGGGGAAAAGGCCCATCTACGTGCATTGGCCCTTCTTCTATGCACGTTGACTGAGTAATACGTGCATAGACGAAGCTTCTGTGTGTGTAGATGACAGATTTGACGACCTTTCCCTGATGGATCAACGTGCACACTACCTAGTGCTATGCATGTAGATAACCATGCTCACCACAGTTCCAAGTCCAAGTCACGTCCAACGCACACATACGTGCCCAGGCACATTAATGGTCTGGATCAGACATCCATCTACGCACGTAGTACAATCACCTACGCATGTAGACGACCCCCTGACCTCAATCTATGTGCGTAGAACGCTCCTCAACGCACACAGATGACCTGCTATGTTCTTCGCACACACAAACCACCTCCAATCATTCTCGATCAAAGTTTAACACCTCGAAACCCCAAATTTCCCTGAAGTCTTGATGGAATACCACCAAATTCCGGTCAAAATAAATGGGATATTATAGTAGTAGACATATTGACTTCTATAACAACATGAAGTAGAAGTCTCACTTCCATTCTTCTTTAGCACTTCCAAGTGGAGTTAGCAATTTCTTTTCAAATGTCCATCGTCATGGCAATGAAAATAAGCTCTCTCTTTTGCTTTGGTTATCTTTGGCTTAGGCTTTGGGCTTGGATTTACCCTTGTCCTTGCCAACACTCTTTGGCTTAGCCTTGCCTTGGTGCTTGTGCTTTCTCTTTTGTACCAATAGCATGTCTTTGGTTTTGGGAATGCTCTTCTCGCATTCTTCAATATACCAAGTAATTCGGTGATGGACTCATTCTTTTGTACATATTGTAGTTCATGACAACCTGGTCATAACTACTAGGGAGTGACGCTAAGATCGTATCTATGGCTAACTTGTTTTATAGAGGAGTACCAAGTCTCTTTAGTTGATCAAGTTGACCTTTCATCTTGAGTACATGTGCACTCACCGAAGTGCCAAGACTCATCTTGCACTCATTCAATGCATTCATTGTCAAGAACCTTTATTTACGAGCTTGCTCTTGGAATATTTCCTTGAGATGCCTCATTATATCAAATGTCTCCACAACTTTGAATTGCTTTTACAAATCCACAACCATTGTAGCAAGCATAAGACATGTGACGTCCACTGAGTCATTTAGATGGTTCTCATAAGCATCATTTTGTGCTCTTAGGGGCATTGGATGCGGGTACTTGGGGAAACACTGTATCTAGGACATGACTCTTCCTTTCTAACCTTAAGAACAATTTTTAAGTTTTGAGACCAATAAAGGAAGTTAGTCCCATTCAATCTATCCTTCTTGAGGATCGATCGCAAAGTAAAGGTTGGTGTGTTGTTGTTTGTTTCCAATATATCATCATACAAATATGCATTTATTAATAAAAGGTCTTTTAAATACTCCCACTAAAGTTAATTTGAGTTCTTAAACATCGAGGGTACAAGATCTATATTTCACTCAATTTTAGGTCAGCTGAGCTAGTCCTTAACCTTAGCTATTTAGGTGGAAACTCTTTTTAATTATAACATATATAACCCTTGCATTTCTAGGGATTTTGGCATCCTATGTCCCGTCATTAAATCCCTTTGATTCCCTAGGCCCAAAATCATTTTTGATAGCTATGTCAAGTCAAACCATAAACAAAATATGGATACCACGATTATCCACCCTCGCCTCACCAAGGTAATCGAGTGCACCTTGCAAAGGCAAAACCCACACATCAACGAAAAAGGCCTTGATGAGCATTGATTCTGGAGTCATTTTCAACGAGTAACTATTTATAGGGATCAAGTTGTTTGTTTGCGTGGGATACAAAATATAACATACATTCGTGGCATACATTCATCACATGTATATATAGCATAAATGTAAACGTGTCATGACAAAGCCCAAATATAAGTTGATCACACAAGCCAATGTGAAATCAGGGTAAACCTAAGGTGGTCTTCAATCTCCATTGACATGAATGACCTCCATCTTCTTTGCATACAATGTATAAATAAATCTATACTAAAAGAAGAACATGCACACTCTCCCAAAAAACAAAACGCATGTCGTATTTCAAATAGACACCTTTTGCCAAAATTACAACCCATAATAAAGAAAAGCAATCACATAGGTTTTATTGGGTTATGGTATGCACCATGCATATTGAATCAACATTAAAAAATAATCACATTATAATCATCATACAATTAGTCAAATAATTACATTGATTAAGTGTTGGATGTATAAAGCGATTTCACAAGCCGGTTGCGAGGGGGTTTTAAATTTGCATTGCTCATGAAACGAGTTGCTAATTTAAAAACCCAAAATTGTATTAATATCATTAATACTTGGATCTTATTATGAAATTATAATCGAATCCATTCTTTGTAATCTCATTACAAAACCACATATACAAAACCCTAAACGAGTTTCTAAGTGAATCTATATAATACCTTAAGCAAATTCAACAATCATCAACCATATTTGACCTTCAAATAAAATTCCCAATTTTATCTTGCTAAATTAAATCCTAACATGCATAATTAATTCAGCAATATTATCATCAAATAATAAGGATGAATTGTTCAAACAATCATAATTATATCACATATAAAAGAATTGGTTATGTTGATTGTCCAAGTGGCTCTGATACCACTATTGGAAATCGTAACTAAATATGACATTCATATAACGGATAACGCAGCGGAAATAAAAAAATTATTCTATAATTGCACCAAGGATCCATGCACATCAACATAAACGATTGGGGTTAGTTTTTTACCTTGAAAAACCAAAGCTCGATTGTATGAATGAATGAATTGTTGGTGTAGCTTTTAGTATCCAAAATTCGAATCGCCCTTTTGGAATCATGTTGTCTTTGCGCGATCGTGTCTAGAGGTATCCACACAAATGGACTTCCTTGGATTGGTGGTATGTACTGGCATTTAGAATCTCTATTCTAATTCTCACAAATAATTTTCTCTCTTATTTGTGACACTCACAAATTCGGCTTTACCTTTTCCATGGGAAAATAGAAGAATGTGACTCCTATTTATAGGCACATAAAAACCCTAAAGAGGCACACTAGGGTTTACCCAATACTTGTATCCTACAAGAATAAGAATTCCTTATTAGGCCTCCTTCACAAATCCGGCACACTCCTAAAAAATAGGACGAGGAATTCAACCACCAACCTTAATTTGGGGTGTGTGTGCCAAATTTCCTATATCCCTTTTAGGGTTTCGTTCTCTCTGTCATAGAATAATAAAATCTCATAAAAAAAGGTGTATGGCCGGAATTTTACCTAGGGTTTATTAATGTTATTGGGCTTTTAATTACATGATACATTATCACTAAATAAACTACTGCTTAATTAATTTACATGAGCCCAAATTATGTCACACATAATTTATACCCAAAACATTATAAGAAGTAATTAAGATTAAAAGTCCATTACATTAATGGATAATATGTCATATTATATTTACGATCTAAATCATAAAACTCTAAATTATTAATGATTAATCAAATTAATCATACTAATAATTTAACTACCATGAGGGAGAATATTTGTAAACCAATCCAATCGTTCTTGTGTGTGACCTAATAGACCTACTCGAATTTGGCAATGAGCCTCGTCCCAAAACACTTAGGCCCAAAGTCCATAAGCGGTATCTAGTAATACATTATGGTAACCCAAAATTGAGTGGCATCGGTGATCCGAGATAAGCTTTCACAGTTTGATATTTAATCCTTTCGTCTCACGATATCTATATTAAGCATAAGGCATGGTCATATGTCAACCTTATATTGCTTAATGCGTCTCTTGATCCCAAATAGATTGATATACAAATGACATTAATAAACCCTTTCATGAATTCATTTGAGCATGCATACATTCCATCAATCCCACTCATCAAGTGGACTAAAGATCTTACTCTTCATAAGAGGAACAAATCCATCACTCTCACTATAAGTCCTCTACAAGATTCATGACATATCCAATCATAGACTTTATTGTTACCCTATTACGGATGACGTTTTAGTAAGTCAAAACATACGATTCCTCGTGTATGAGTCGATCGTGAGTTTCAGTCAGAGGACTCAAACATCGCCACTGTATGAAAGCTACTTATGACATTGATCCATGAAGTGCTTTCATAGCAGGCTAGTCTAATACATGTTCCTTAAGATGTATCTATGTTTCAAGTGATATACCATATCCATAATTAGTAAAATGTGATTATCCTCTTAGCAACATACTGACCTTGGCTTGTTATCATTCGCATGATAACAATCGATTAGGGACTTTTAGAATAGTATTCCTTTTACCTTATGGTTTTACTATCAAGTCATATACTTGATGAGATAAGGAAGAATAAACTATTCATAAAAGTTTTATTGTCATAAATAATATAATATTTTATAGATATGAAATGAAATGTCTCTTTATTAAATAATAAATGTAATGACAATGTATATCAATGATTGGATTAGGGCACAAAACTAACATAATCATATTTTAATACTGTTCGAGAATATTCGAAAAAAGTTATCTTTTTAAACTGTTTTAATTTGGTAAATAAGCCGACTAATAAAATGAATCTGGGTAGTTTATGTTGTCCAAAGCTTGCGCGAGTTGAGGTGGGCTTCTATAGACGATTTGCCTCGTACGCCGGTTGCGGCCCGACTTGGGTCGTGACAGTCTCCTTACGATAAGGCCAAACAACCTTGGAGATAAGACCCTACATCATTTGAGATGAATTTCTTAATGGTATTGTCTTTCCAAATTTTTAAATTCTCTTCATTTGTTAATAAATTTCTAGTTTTTTCATTTAAAAAGGGGGTGTTAAATAAAAAATAAACTTATTTAAACTATGCAAAAATCATTTTGGATAGAGGGAGAGTTTTTTTAAAACAAATGCAAGAATTTTTTTTAAAGGGGCAGTGAAAACTTTTGAATGTTCAAGCTTTTTGATTATTGCAAAAGTGGGAGAGCATTGAATGAAAGGATAGAATTTTAAATTTTTTTCATTATCATTCATACATTACTTTGTATGATTCTAACCTAATGACAAGGTTGATATCCTTGATTATTGTTGTTACTCTTGATGTAGCACTTATATTTTTTAAAGTTTTGTCATCATGGAAAATGGGGAGATTGTTAGATCATGTGTGATCAACATTAAGATTATTTAATTTTTTTGATGATGTACATAAGCTAATAATAAAATTTAAACAAGTTGGAAAGCTTGGAAATGCGAAACTAGCCACAGGAGCCAAGAAATGCGCGTCTCTCTGGCAAAAAAACGCATTTGCCCTTAGAAATTCGTGACTCATATGGTGGAAGTGGCACAACATATGTTACACTTCTAAAGCATATGTTATCTCATTTGGATGATCATCAACTTGCGTTAGAGTGTCCGGGACTATAATATCCCGTCGGATTCCAATACAACCCTCTATAGCTTTCGGTTCTGCCCCTAGTCGAGCTAGATTGATTGGAGTGTCTAGTGGGTGACTTATGATGTTGATCTATGTTACTCGAGCAAGAAAATACGTGTTACTCGAGTGATATAGGGCATATATTACTCAAGTGAACCATTTGGTTACTTAAGTAAGCCTTGTTTCGGGATGAACATGATGAACACCTGGGAACGTGTTACTCGAGTAACCATTTCTGTTACTTGAGTGAGTGGTGTGTCACTCAAGTGAGATGGCCTGTCACTCGAGTAAGATGTGCACCCAGTGCGTGAAACATTGTCATTTCGGGCATGGGTCTATATATACCCCCACCCAATTTCTTTGGTCTCATTATGTCTCCCTTCACTCAAAACACTCCTATTATGTCCAAAAGCTATTTTAGTTGGATCTTGTTCCTTCCTAGACATCTCTTGAGGTAATAATTCGTCTCTCTACTTCTCATTCTTTCATTTTCCAACATTTTGCACGAATGTGCAATTTAGGGTTTGAATGAATGCTCCTCGGTTCGGATGTAGGTTGTTTCTCTTAGAATGGGTATTAAGGGTTGTGATTTCGGGACTTTAGGAGTCCATTAACACATAATTTAGGCTTGGATTCACATAAATCGAACATGTTTGTGAATTGGTTTCAAACTCATTCGTTTTGGGCCGATTTAGTGTGTTTTCGAGTTGTGTTGATGATTTTGACCCTAGATTTGAGTTCAGGGGCTTGATTTGAGTCAATGTGGGTGTTCGGTATCGATTTTCATCGATGAAATCAAGGTTTGGTTGAGTTGGGTATGTTCTGGGTAGGGTCTTACTCGAGTACGCAGATGGCTCACTCGAGTAAGGACGAACACGGCTTACTGGAGTAAGCGAATCTGGCTTACTCGAGTAAGTCTTTGTTGGTGTCACTCGAGTAAGCCCTTCTGGTTACTTGAGTGAGGCTTTGGTCTGAGGGACCAAATGTATAATTTTGCACATCTTGGTACTCGAGTGGTAGCTTAGCTCATATCTCTGTTGAGAGACGATCTGTAGTGTTTGAGTGGCAACGTCTGATGGAGTCCAAAGTTGAGTTATGGTTTGATGACTCAAGGGTGTTGCTTGGTCATATTGAGGTGAGGCATGTTCTGTTGGACTGCATTACGGAGGGTCATAAGTAGAATTCTAAGATTGTGAGTTTGGTGGAGAAGGTTAAGTCCTTTGAGGTACTGGGATTTAACATTGATGATTCTGGAGTCCTTTGGTTTGGACTGAGACTGTGCGTACCATCTTTGGGTGTGCTAAACGAGGAGATTATGACGGAGGGTCATAGTTCCATATATTTTGCACACTCAGGATACATTAAGATGTAGCGGGATCTTCGAGAATTCTATTAGTGGCAAGGGATGAAGACAGACATCAGTGAGTTTGTCAGTCTGTGTTTGACCTGTCAACATGTTAAGTTTGAGCACCAGCGACCTTTTGGATTGCTGCAACAGATGCCACTTTTGGAGTGGAAGTGGGATCGCATCACGATGAATTTTGTAGTGGGACTACCGAGGACATCTGCTGGGTATGACTCCATTTGGGTGATTGTTGACCGTTTGACAAAGTCAGCACATTTTCTCCCTGTCAACAAGACCTATGGAGTGGCACTCTTGGCAAAATTATACATTGATAGGATTGTGTGTTTGCATGGTGTGCCAGTCTCTATAGTGTCAGACAGGGGACCTCAGTTCACATCGCAATTCTAGCATAAACTATAGGAGGAGTTGGGTACTCGATTGCATTTCAGTACAGCCTTCCATCCATAGACTGATGGTCATTCTGAGCACACGATTCAGACTTTAGAGGATATGTTGAAAGCGTGTGCTATAGATTTCGTTGGGGGTTGGGATTCCCATTTTCCTTTGGTAGAGTTTGTATACAACAACTCGTACGATTCGAGTATCAAGATGGCACCATTCGAGGCATTGTATTGCAAAAAGTGTAGATCTCTGCTATGTTGGACTGAGGCTAGAGAGAGAGTCATTGGGGCAAGATCTTATTTTGGAGTTTACTGAAAAAGTCAGGCTAATCCAGCAGAGGATCCAGACTATTCACAGTCGTCAAAAGAGTTACGCTAATCCGAAGCGTAAACATTTGGAGTTTGTAGTAGGAGACCATGTATTTGTCAAAGGATCACTGATGAAGGGCGTGATGAGATTTTGAAAGAAGGGCAAGTTGAGCCCGAGATACATTGGTCCTCTCGAGATCATAGGCCACATTGGGGCTGTGGCATATGAGTTGGCACTGCCGCCTCAGTTCGCATCTATTCATCATGTTTTCCATGTATCCCTTCTAAGGAAGTATATTTCGGATCCGTCTCATGTTTTGGCACCACAGTCGGCCAATGTAAGATCTGATCTGTCATATGATGAGGTCCCGTTCAGAATTGTTAACCGTCATGTCAAAAGACTCAAGAATAAGAAGATAGCTTCAGTGAAGGTGATTTGGAGACACCATTCAGTTGAGGAGGCCACTTGGGAGGCCGAGGATGAGATGCAACATAGATATCCATAGTTGTTTGATTCTACAGACCCTTAGGTTGGTATCCTTCTGTCTGTCTGTCTGTGCATTCTGTTTTATCTCTATAAATGCATTATGTTCTGTCTCTATCCATGCATAGCATTTCTGCATCAGTCTCTGCATACTCTGGCATCATTTTCTACATACCTGAGTTCGAGTGTGTTATGAATGTCTTACATTCGCAGATCGGTGTACTATGATCTATTATTTGATTTGGAGATATAGGTCAGATCCCAACGTTGATTTGGCTTTACTGGAAATTCAAGGATGAATTTCTTTTGAGGGGGAAGTATGTAATATCTCGTCAGATTCTGATACTGCCCTCTATAGCTTTCAATTCCGCCCTGAGTCAAGCTCGATCGATTTGAGTGTCAAGTGGGTGACTTATGATGTTGAGCTATGTTACTGGAGTAAGCAAATACGTGTTGCTCCTAGATGATGGGAAAATGACAACTAGACGCTGAATCCCCCTAAACCAAATTAAGTAATAAGGACTCGTTATTCAAAAAATCATTCAGGCAATTGGACCATGGAAATTCCCAAGGTATATTAGCCTCTCTCTCGAGTTAGCTAATGCCTAACGACTAGGTTGATTAACTGGAATCTCTTCCTAATTAAAACCCCTAATGTTGCTTTAACACACTACTCTATGAATTTCACTATTAGGTTTGACCCTAATCCGGAGGATTTATGTCAACCTATCTCTAGGTTTGCATGCAACTCCTCTCAATTATGAATGCTCTGTGATACACAGAATCTCCCGATTGCACATGCACAAAACAATATTGGAATCGAAAGGCTAGCAACAATCAATTCAAAAATACGCATTGTAAATCATAATTGAGTCGTAGTCCATAAACTAATTGAATGAGTAACTTAATCCAACATCACATAATCTGCCTAGGGTTCTCCACATCTAGGTGCACAAAATAATTAGTTCATAACAATAGAGAGATAAACAACAAGATCAAAGAGAAATCTAGAGAGAAGGAAAACCCATGATTGAATCCTCCAATTCCTTGCGAAATCCTTTCGTTCTTGATGCCCAATGATGTTCTCCTTTGTTCCTACATTATCTGGCCTCTAAAGATGTATATTTTTTTCTCCAAGTCAGCTCCCCTTGAATGAATGTTGAAACCCACTTAAATAGGCAAATTAGGACGTCTGAAGTAAGACACGGACACGGGCACGGTCGTGCCCAAGCAGCTCCCGCCCGTGCGATTCATTTAACCTTCAATTTCGCGGCTCAACACAACACACGGACACGGTTTCTGTTCGTGTCCAATCCAAATATGTTTGTGTCTTTCATTTCTATCCGTTGATTGGATGAACTTTGGCTGGGTAAATAAACAAACACGAGATTGTGTCTGTGCCCAAGGCTCCTCTGACCGTGTGCAGCAAGATCTCTCCATGTGTCTCAGTTGTCAAGTTCCAATGGATTCCACATCCTCTCCCGCGGTCGTGGACTTAAAATTCATGTCCTTGTGTGTCCAGTCTTGCACGGATTTGCTTCCTCAAGCTTCCCATGGTCGTGTCTTGCGATTCCTAGGCCATGTCTCACTCCCAATGCCTCAAATGTCATCGTTCAAGCCCCGTCATTCGATTCATCAAGACAACATCAATTAACCTAAAAATCACAATATAAAGCGTAGAAGTACAAAAACTAATGACAACTGGTCAATTCGTATTCAAAAAAATATAAATTAATGCACATAAATACGTATAAATATGTATTCATCAAGTAATATGTGGAAACAATGAGGAATTCTCTCCCTCCGGTTGCATGTGGAAATTTTGTTAGATATCCAAACCCCACTTGCCAAATGGAGTTGCTTCCAAAGCACTCTAAACTTCTAAGATTGGTGCACTGATGATGGGTGTGCCCTTGACAATTATCACACTTCCTTACTTTCTCTGAGACATCTTCCTTCATTTTTTACTAGAAAAAATATTGCCTAAACTATCTTTGTAGTGAGTGCTCTAGATCCCAAGTGTTGTCCACATATTCCTTCGTGTGTTTCTGCGATTGCCAACTTAGCTTTCTCGAGACCTGAGCACTTTAGTATAGGCGTTGAAAACGTATGCTTATAAAGGACTCGATGGACTAGAGTATACTCTTCTTGTTGGACTTTCATCTTCTTGGCTTCCACATATTTCAGTGGAGGTTCCCCAGTGGTTAGATATTTCTTTATTGTGGTCCTCCAATCTTTCACCCCTTCTTGAATGTTTACAATATTTTTGTCCTTCATGTTGGGCGTTTCAAGAACTTCAACCTCCACTGCACTTGCCCTTGCATCCTTTGAAGAAGCTAATTTAGATAATGCATCTACACGTTTGATTTATGAGTTCAAAATTCTTGAAACATTTTGCCAATTTTTGCACCTTCCTCAAGTGTTAAGCCATAGTTGGCTCTCTTCCTTCATACTTATTTTAAAGTTATTGTATTACCAATTATGAGTCTCTATGAGCCACCAATTTTCCAACTTGTAATTGTTTTGCTGATTTCATTCTAGCAATTGTACCTTCAATGTTGTTGGAACTTGGAAATGAAAATCTAATGGAGTAGTCCAACACATCTTCCTGAGGGTCCCTTTTTTACATCTATTATTTATTTCTTCTTGTTTGGTTCTTCTTTGTCCCTTCTCTCCTTCATTTTTCTATCATCCTTCTAGCCAACTATCTTCATCATATCTTCTTGTCCTATGTATTGGTTGGCACGAGAAGATAAGTTAGCCAATCAATTGGGCTGATCAAAAGGCAAAGATTCTTGGAGCTAAATGGATCGAGTTCCCTGAAGCATTTCTAATATGATAACCCCTTGTTGTGATTCGTGGATCTCCAAGGTTGCCTTCCTGAATAGATCAATGAATTGCTTCAAGCTCTCTCATTCTCATTGCTTCACACTAACCAAGAAAATAGCGTTATTATTCCTTTTGTTATTGATAATGAAGGTTTTAATGAATTCATTCTTTAGTTGGTTGAAACATAAGATAGAGGGTGTTACTACAATGATGACTCCCAAAAAGAGTCCTCAATAAGGACTCCTTTAGTAAATTAAATAGCTGAGGCTTAAATTAAGTAATTTCAGCAGCAATTAAGTAACAGTCATAGTTACTTAATTTATTACAAAATTAAGTAACCGATCAAAATTAAGTAACTGATGGCTAAATTAAGTCATAACATCCAAAATTAAGTAACTTTTAGAGCTACAATTAAGTAACCACCCCTCAAATTAAGTAATTGATGCTAAAATTAAGTAACTTAAGTCCTAAGTGAGGACTCTTTTTAAGATTCCTCATTGTATTACCATCGTAAGATAGATGTTTCCTTCAGTGCTTAGAACCAATCATGAGCAACATCTTTTAGTGTGATTTAGAATGTATGGCACACGATTGCATCTTCCCACCCATTTAGGAGCATGATGGACTTATATTTTTGTATGTGCCTATGCAGATCTTCTACTGTTGAAAAGGTTGGGAGTTGAGGCATCTTGAGCTTTAAGGGAATGCGCATTCCTATAATTTCCTTGGTGAAGGGGATTGCCCCTTCTTACTGATTCTCCTCTTCAGGTACTAACTTCATTTTATTTCAAGATTCCCTTAACTATCTTTTAAATATTGATTGTATCCCTTGCACTTATCATGGACTGGTTGTCTTGCTTTGCCTTCTTAGTGGGAGCTCTAGGAACTTCCTTCCAAGTGTGCTCTACCACCTCTTGCTATTGCTCCCTTTCCTTACGTGAATCAAACATTCTTTCTTCTCTTAACTGGACTTCATGCCTCTCTTTATGAAATTGGGGACGAAAGTGGGCTCTTGGTATTAAGGAACTTGTTGGTGGAGCTTCAAAGGCTGTTCTCCCTCTGGAACCTTTTGCCTTTTAGTGATACCCCCACTCTTGGCAAGTACATGAAGAGGGGATGTACATTTGAGTGAGGAGTTCTTTCCTTGAGCATAGTCATTATATCTTTCAATTCTCCTATTTTCCTCATGTTCTTACCGCAGCGCCTCATAGTCACTAAAGGGAATTGTTGGGTTATTGGTCCGTGAAGCATCTGCTCTCGCGAGGATTCCTTGGAGTCCTTGAGGGTTTAAAGTGTTGGAATTTGTGTATATAATCTGACATTCATACAAGGATAACGCAACGGAAATAACAAAATTTTTATCCTAGAATTCCACCAAGGATTAGGGTTAGCAATTTCTACCTTAAAATATTGCTCCAAAATTCAGCTATGGCAGATTTGGTGTATCTTTGAGTATTCAAAATCCAGATCTCCTATCCTTCACATTGCCTTTGCACGAACGTGTCTAAAGGTATCCACACGAACGAACTATGTTGAATCGACTATAGGTACAAGATCCATATTTCACTCAAAGTTAAGTCAACTGAGCTATTCCTTAACCTTATCTATTTAGGTACAAAACTCTTTTCAATTATATTAAATATAACCCTTGTATTTCTAGGGATTCTGACATCTCAGGTCCTGGCATTAAATCCCTTTTTATGACTTAGGCCCAAAAATGTTTTGCCATGTTAAGTCAAACCATAACCAAAATATGGATACAACCATTATTCACCCACGCCTCACTAAGGTAATCGGGTGCACCTTGCAGAGGCAGAAACTTCATATTAGGAATGAATTTGGCTCTGTTCTTGTACTAAAGGAGAAAATCGAAACCTAGTATGACTAGGAATGAATTCGGCCCTCTTTTTGCACAAATGGGAAAACCGAATCCTAGTAGGGCAAGGAGATGGGGAATTTCGGTTCATATGTGTTGTCTATCTAGGTCATCTCATATGCCTATAAATAGACTTGCACCCCTTGCCATTCATTCATTCCTTGGCCGAATTTGTATGCTACAATTCAAAGAGAGAAAACAATTTTGTGAGCTTTAGAATAGTGATTCTAAAAGGGTGCTACTAAACTGCAATCATTCCAAGGTAAGTTCGTTCATGTGGATACCTGTAGCCACGTTCGCGGAAAAGTAACGTGATTCAACAAAGGTTATTTGGGTTCTTGGTGCAAAGAGCTACACCAACGTTTCATACAACCGATCGATCGAGCCTTGGTGAAAGGTAAATCTTCCAACCTTAATTATATATGTTGATATGCATGGGTCCTTGGGGGAATTCAAGGCATTAAAATTTTGTTATAT
>CAODLS011793169.1:0-15245 GCA_948243855.1 Flueggea neowawraea | reverse complement strand
ATTCTTTTGACTTTTAAATTCTTTTAAACCAAATATGTCAAAAATTATTACTTTTTTAAAATTTATACTTCTATGGTGCACTTAGTTACAACCAAAGGATGGTTTAATTCTAATTTCTTCTTTTTTTCCAATATTCTTCTTGAATGCATGTGCCTCGGTTATCTCCAAGCCATTACAGACAAATTGCATCACTTTCATGTATATATAATTAATTGGATGATCAAATAACTAAGAAAAGATAATTAATTTCTGTTACCATCTAATTAGCATATAATAATTTGCCTCCTTCTTCTTCACCTCTCAACATTACTGAAGCTTCATTAATTCATACCATGGAGTTTTGTCAGACCAAAAACTCCCATAACAACGTTGACCCTAACATTAACCTTAACACTTTCTCTTCTTGTAGCAGTTCTTCCTTTTTGTAATCCAATACAAAGATACCCTTTTTATTTGTTACAAGTTGGTATCTCCACATCATCAAATCCACCGCCTTCATTATCAAATTCTGGTTTCAACGATCCAAAGCTCGATGATAACTCAACCGTCCGCAACGATGGTGAGAAGAAGAAGGAGAGTGATTGCGATCTATTCAGTGGTGAGTGGATACTGAATCCAGAAGCACCATATTACACAAACGCAACATGTACTTGGGGGATTCATGAGCACCAGAATTGGAAGACCCGATACTGAGTTCTTGAAGTGGAGATGGAAACCAGATGGATATGAGTTGCCTATTCTCAACCCTCGTCAGTTCTTGGAGATTGTTAGAGGAAAGTCAATGGCTATTGTTGGGGATTCTGTGGCAAGAAATCAAATGCAGTCCTTGATCTGCCTCCTCTCTAGGGTAAGTAAATTATATCCTCTCTTTCTTAATTATCTACTTGATATGATTAATCATGCATGTATAACTGCCGATAGATTTGCAGTTGATCAGTAGTAGTATCAACTTTAGTTTAAAAAAAATTTACTTAAATTAGAAGTTTAAATACCGATAAAAAAAATTGAAAGTTTAAATCATAACCAAAGATAACTGAAACAGAAATTACCATGCATAATTAGAATATGCATACAGATGAATTAGCTAGTGACTTGAAGCAACAGATAAATGGTGCCAAAAGCTTCTAATCAATATTCGACGTGCATGTTATCCATTTCGGCCTTATGCATGCTTCCTTGTGCTAGCATTGAATGGTGCCAAAAGCTTCTAATCAATAAAGGTATATAATATTACTTTGAATTTATTGAGATTCGTTAACAACGGATGAATTTACCTACCATTTTAGGAGTTTAAACATTTAAAAATGTAGTTAACTCACCTCTTGTTTTCTCCAAACCTAAATTATCACTTCTTAATTGGGAAAATTATTCTAATTAATTATGCGTATATATACTTTTGTTCGTTGTAATAACAAGTATATAATTTTAATATGTTCTAATCAATTAAGCATAAATAATTAATTCATCATTATAAAGTACAAGTAATATCTTCAGTCAACGTACACGCTATATATATACGAGTGTGTAATTGGGAACATTGCTTCATTTCCACATTCCAACTTACTGTGATCTAGCAACATGTTTGTTCACCAGAAACATAGTTTAATCCAAAAGTTAGGTGATGCTTCCGAGACCTCGAAGATACAAGCGGCAACGAAGATCGGAATCTTCATTGCCAAATTACGTATAGATCAGTGTAATCGGAATTCTATTAAATGTTGTTAATCATTGACTTGAATCACTAATTATAGATTCGACCTTGCAAACTTAGTCGGGAATAACTATGCAAATCAAGCGATTTAATTGAGTTGATAAAATGACTTAATCATTATAATTTAGTCGTTTGAAGGATCGTAAATTAATTTTTAGTGAGGACAAATAAAATTACTTATAAAGTAAAAGATATATAACAACTAGCTTTCTATTGTTTGTGATTTCAGGTGGAGTATCCGATAGATATTTCAAATGCACCAAATAAGCAGTCCAAACGGTTTAGGTACACGTCATATAATTTCACTCTTGCCATATTTTGGTCACCATATTTAGTGAAGACAACAGAAGCAAATCCTCAGGAAGGCACCTTCAACCTCTACCTTGATGAATTCAGTGAAGAATGGACAACCCAAGTCGAAGAATTCAATTATTTGATCATTGGCGCCGGACATTGGTTCTTCCGGCCGATTTTTTACTACGAAAACCGGAAACTCTCCGGCTGCCTATATTGCAAACCACAAAATGTGACACACTTGCCAATGTCTTATGGCTACAGAAAAGCCTTCAACACAGCGTTTAGAGCCATAAATAGTTTAGAAAACTACAAGGGTGTAACATTTTTGCGTACATTTGCACCGTCCCATTTTGAAAATGGTGAGTGGAATAAAGGAGGGAATTGTATGAGAACAAGGCCTTTTATGAGGAACGAAACAAGTTTGGAGGGTTCAAATTTGGAAGCCTACAAAGCACAGTTGGAGGAGTTTGAAATAGCTAAAAATGAAGGGAAACAAAGAGGGTTGAAATATAGATTAATCGATGTTACAAAAGCTACTTTGTTGAGACCAGATGGTCATCCTAGTCGATACGGAAAATGGCAACGTGAGAATCCCACATCCGCAAGTGATTGTGTGCACTGGTGCTTGCCTGGTCCTATTGATTCATGGAATGATTTCTTGTTGGAGATGTTAAGATTTGAGTCGGAGAAGTTTCATTACCGACAATAGAAAGACTTCTTGTTTAGATTATTTTATTTTATTTTTGCTATTTTACTCATTCTTTAGTGCATATGTAGTCAAGTATGTGCTTTACTGTTGTATTGACCAAAGTGAATTGAAGGGAGAAAGCTTTATGGTGTGTGATTCAGAAGACAATCTGGAGCTTTCAACTCCTTTAGTACAATTGTCAAAATCACTCCAGAAACTGTTGACATAGAAGATACCATATGACAATCTCCAGCACCAGTTCCCAAGAACATGAATTCTGTGCCATAATAAATCAAACAGAGCAGTAATTAAAGCAATGCAAACCTAAGTGGCTAATTGGCTAAGTCTCAACAATTCCCACTTAATTGTAATTGTAAAACTAACGATTAACAAACCCTAAGTAATTGAAATAAGAGAAACAAAAAAGAGTTGAAAGGACTTACCGCTACGGCGCTACCAAAGGACGGGCGGGCGACTGCTGCTCTTCTCCACTCGTTGCTGCAGTGCCGTGGTTTGGTTTGGAACTTAGAAGAAAGGGGACTGTTAAAACCTTTTTTTCAAACCAGGCGAAACGACGGTTTAAAAAAAAAACACAGGGGTTGCATCGTTCCTGCAAGACGAACACTTAATCAAGAACCAGAGAAACTGCAACCAACCTTAGTCACCGCTGGCTTGCACCATGACTCTCAATCTCAGTTAAGTGAGAAGCGAAAAAGAATGACTCGACGACGGGAGTTAAGGGGTTGCAAAAACAGGGTTGGGCAGAGATAAAGTGGAACACTGGATTCCTACATTCCAAATCCTTGCAATTTAAAGGCGAAACCCAAGCAGAGAAGTTTCGGCAGTGGAGTCAAATCCCTAGTTGTGCTATTCGAATCCCTAGCAGTGTCGACACGAGTATTGCTATAGAGAAGCCTTGAAACAATTTTATTTTTGGTAGAATGACAACTGGTTTTGGTGTAGAGAATGGTTGTAGTGAAGTGGAGGATTGTGGCATGGTGGTATTGGCGTAGAAGACGGTGGTTTTCATCATGGGGGAGATGTGGCTTTAGACTAATGATCTGATCTAATGACACCTAAAATCTAGGAAGTAAAATTCGAATATTAAAAAAATATCTGCATTTTATAAATAGGGAATAATACTTTACAAGATCGTAGCAAAACATTCTCATCTTATTCTCTACGATTTAATTTCGTGGACAAATATGTTAACTATTCTCTACGAAAACTTATCGAGACCAAATTTCAAAATCGTAGATAAAGCTTTTCCCTCCATCAGGAAATCCTGTGGCGCCTAAACTTTGCAATCTTTCCCCACGCACATGAAAAAGCGTAGAGGAAAGCTACATTTAGCTACGATTTTATTTTCATAGCAATAGAAAACTTAGGCAATAAGCATTTTTCTTGTAGTGTTACTATATATCTTTTTCACAATATATAAGAACATTTAAAATTGGTATAAGAGTTATCTTTGTGCTTTTATGTGGAGAAAAAGTTCGGTTTGGTTGTTTTAAGTTGTTGATGAGTTGAGGAAGAAATGAGAATGTTTTGGAAGATAAGTTTTGAGTTCTCAACGTTAAGTGTTTGAATTGAATAAATTTTATTAGGAGTTGCAATTTTGAATAATTTTAAAGAGAAGAATTTTGAGATAACTAGATAAGTTAGGGCTGAGTATGGGTCGGTTCGGTTCTGACCCAAGAATTGGAACCGAACCGAAACTTTAGTTCTTCCATTTTTCAAGAACTAGAACTGAAACGAACCGAAAAATCAAAAGAACTGAATCAAAAGATCCGAAGTTTTGGGATGGTTCCGGTTTGGTTCTTCAGGTCTTTCGAGACGAAAAAACCTGGACGGTTCCAATTCGGTTCTTGGAACTTTTTTCCAAGAAAAAAACACATTCAATCAAACTTTTACATATACAAATAAATTTTACAACATAATATTAAATCTACAAAAAAAATTAAACCAACATAAAAGTAAATATACACCAAAGATTAAATCCAAAAATAAATTAAACTACAAAATCTATTATTTCAGAATAAATTTTTATTATGTAATTACTACTTGTCCATATATATATATATATAATTTTTTGTTCTAATTTCGGTTCTTCAATTCGGTTCGGTTCTCGGTTCAGTTCGGTTCGGATATTGCTTAAGGCCCAGATCCGAACCAAATAAAAAATCGGTTCAATTCGATTAGTAAAAAGTCAAAAGTCAATGGTTCTTTTCGGTCAGGATATTCAGTCTGGGTTGGTTATCTCCAAGACCCATACTCAGGCCTAAGATAAGCACAAGAGAATGAGAGCCGAGAAAACTTAAATCCCTATCTAATTAAATTCTAAATTAATTTAGTTCATGTGGATTGATTTTATTCGCATTTAATATTTTTTAAAATTAAATTACCTTAAAATTATATTTAGTAAAAGTTAGTGTAAAATGAGTGCACGAATAGTGAATGATATAGTTTACAAATTAAATTTTAAATTTATTTAGTTCAAAATTTTGTAAGAAATGGGTTTTTTTTTGTGCAAATACTTTCACATATGTGGTATTTGTGAAAATAAAATAAGAGAACTGATAAAATTTACAAAAGCAAGGTTTAATAAATGGCAATATGTGCAATTTTCTCTAGTAGTGATGCACAACAAAGACACAAAATCAAGAGAGGACCAAAATGTAATTTACAAAACGTATAGGTCCTTAAAGATTATTAAACATGTGTAGTGTGGCGCGGTTAGAGATTTATTCCGTACTGTTAACCCAAAACCCTAGCAGGAGCCAGCGGCCGCAGATTATCAAGGTTCCGATTCCAATTTCTCAAACAGCAACAACAAGAAGGCAAAAATGGCGGACGTGGAGGCGACAGGACAGCCAAAGAAGAGAACGTTCAAGAAGTTCAGCTTCGGAGGCGTCGATTTGGATGCTCTTCTTGACATGTCCACCGATGAACTCGTCAAGCTCTTTAATGCCCGTGCTCGCAGAAGGTTTTTTTTTCTTTCAAATTTTCAATTATTAATACAAAATTGTTTCAAATAACAACAGTGATAAGCCATTTTTATTTAATAACAACATTGGTGTACTTTGTAGGTTTCAGAGAGGCTTAAAGAGGAAGCCAATGGCTTTGATCAAGAAACTCCGCAAGGCCGTAATTTCTTTTCAATACTCACTTTGGCTTTCTTATATAATATATAATTGAATTTATTCTTAGTGGTTCTCCTTAAGGTTGGCATTTTTTTGTGCTTTATTTACGATTATGTTTCTAGTTGTTACAGAGTCCATGACTTTGACTTCTTGTAAGCTTTTGGATACTGAATGCTTATTGTCTAAATGAGCATTGCCTGCTGGTTCTGCAAATCCATTATTTTCTGTTGATCTGTTTCCCGAGTCGTGGACTTGTAAAAATTTTTCCTTTTTCTCACTTCTTGTATCAGTTAGTTTCAGCATTTTAGAATGATATTTATGAGTGTGATCTCTTTTCTTTTTTTATTTTTTCTCCTTATGTCCAATTGATGAGTGTGTTTGATAAATTTTATTGATGAAAGAGTCTGGAGAATGATTGCATCGGATATGAAGCTGCCGATGATTGTTTTTTGGACTCCTATTGCTCTGTTAAGACATTTGTTGTTCTCTGGCATTCTGATTGTTCGATACTTAATATGGACACACGTTACAAGCTTCTAAATTTTCTGTGAGTAAAGTTAACTCTTTGGCTCGTTTCAATCTGTACTTGCTCATGATTGACTAAGGAGTTGTTGAAGCTACTGATTCATAGAAATGCCGGTGATGTTAGAATGCTCTTTTTCATGATTGAATGAATATGTAATCGATGTAGAATTTTTCTACGTGTAGCATTTACACAGTGAAATCATTTATTTACTGCAGAGCTTTTTGAGCATTCTATGGGTGGACCATGCATAGCTATTTTTTTTTTCTTTACTTAACGCTTTGGTTCAGTAAAGGGAAGCCCCACCTGGTGAGAAGCCGGAACCAGTCCGAACCCACCTCCGGAACATGATCATAGTCCCTGAAATGATTGGAAGCATAATTGGGGTATACAATGGGAAAACTTTCAATCAGGTTGAAATCAAGCCCGAAATGATTGGTCACTACCTGGCTGAGTTTTCAATCTCTTACAAACCCGTTAAGCACGGCAGACCTGGTATTGGTGCCACCCATTCTTCTAGGTTCATCCCTCTCAAGTGATGTGTGTTGTGGCCTGTGGCAGCTTGGGTACTCTTCTGGTCCTGTTTTTTGATTACTGTCTCATTTTAGATTATGGTCTGAATATTTTTCAATGTCTATTTTAGATTATTAATCATGTTATTTTAGTCAATCTTTAAGATCAGAGGCGTTTGATTCGCAATATTTGTGAGAGTTTATCATGTGTCTTGATTGTTGAATTTGGCATTTGCTCAGTAGATGTCCTTTGAGCTCACTTTTTATTAGCATGGCAATATGACGTTTGAATTGGCCAATGAATTGTTATTAAGATTACATTGTTTATTAGTAAGGAAGCTACACAGCCTAAACACATGGTGCGAATTCTAGCCAATACAATACCTTGGTTATCACCAGTAAGGACCTCAAAAAGCAGTGCTGCTGGGTGGTCATAGAATTGCAGGCTATGGCTGAACCAGAAAATTGGAACTGTGGTGACGACTCAAACATCGACTGGCATATTTCTAAATGTCTTTTTTCATACTGCTTCACTAATATTACTCTGACAACTCGATGCGTCTTAATTTTTTTTGATTTTGTTTAAAAATCATGCCTTTTGTTCTGAACTTGCTTGCATTGAGCGGAGCTTGTGTCCAGACATGAATATAAATCAAGCTGAGCTCGACTCATAAACTCGAGTTCTATCTAGCCGAGCTCGGTTACAAGATTAAACAAGCCTTTTTTCAGCCTGGTCGTTTATAAACTTTTTATTCAACGTGACGAGTTAAGTTCAAACACGATTTAAAACTTGAAGCTAACTCTTCAAGCTGAGTTTGAGATCAAACTTAAAAAATTTTGGCCAAGCCATACTTGAACATCTAAAACTAAACTCGATTTGATCAATGATGCAACTACAGAGGGCTTGAAAAGGGCTTAAGCCCCACTGTTACGTCACTTTAATCTAGGATGTGTTAACATATACATAATATTGATGGATTATATATATAAGAAGTTCGGTAAATAGTGCATGAATTACAATAGTATTGTTAGGTCCAATCAAAATGCAACACTTTCTTACTTAAATAATCAAAATGCAACATGTTATATTAATTGGTGGTCACTATATGAAGTTTAACTGAAAATCTAAACCTATATAGTCTTGGTTCTTATTCTTTAGAGTCTTTCACTGGCACGTTGTACATCTTTAATTTAAATTTTCCAAGCTCTTCTGATTTTGCAAAGAAAAAACTAGGTAATATTAGCTTGGTCCAAGAATATCCACCTAAAACCGATATTACACATTTTCATAATCATCTTAATTAAGTAGTACCTAATATTAACAAATTATTAAGATTGCTAACAATTATAATAACTAATAACCTTAGCACAATTATCAAAATTTATAGGTTTAATAATAACATAAGAAAAACAAGTGAAAACAAAACTTAAAAATCTCTCTCTTTGATAATTCTATAGTTTGCATTATGTATTTGAATCTCTTCAACAATACTGTAGTTTCTTTCTAGTTTCGCGATTGGGTTCGATTCGGGATGAGCTATGTTCGTTTTGTATTTATGTGTTTTACATCCTTTCAATGGTGAAGATTAATTTTAAATTAATCCAACAGTTACAAAAATGTCCTAACACATTAAAAAATAATTATATTGCACATACATTTTTTAATGTGTTGATATTTTTAGAATTGTTAGATTAATTTCAAATTAAATTTCATTGTTGAAAGGAGATGAAAAATGTTAATATAAAAGAATAGTAACTCTTTCCGGTTGGATTAGACCATACTCAATTCCAGCAATGTGCAATTTGGTCAATGACTTCCCTCATAAGCCACGCGAGTCAACCAAGCACTAAAACCGGAAATGTCAAAGCTTTAGTTTTTTTTTTGATATGTCAAAGCTTTATTTACTTTGATTCTAAGACACCTCCAATCTTCATCACCATTTATAATTAGCCTAAAAAAGGGTAAAAACATCTGTGGTCTTTGAAATTTCGTCTAATTTTTTATCTGTCTATTTGTTGATATAATAACTTAGGTAGTGTTAGTATGCAGCTAAGCAGAACGCCACTTCAACTGTCATGTTAACAGTCAAACGGGAAATACAAATAAAGTGTCATATTTCCACATCGCTTAGGAGTCGAGGTCAAGAATCACTTATAAGTACTTTCCTCCCTCAAATTACTGAGGTGCATTTTTAAAGACAAAACTGTAAAGGTCCGTGAGCCCAGAACGGACAATATCTCAGTGGATGAGCCTAATGCGAACATGGCTCACAACAATTAGCGCAGTCTGTGGAAACCCGAGCTAAAAGCTATCAAGCTAAAAAGCCAAGTTCTCAATCCCCTTAGTCGAGACTAAAATGTTATTTGTAGTATCATGTTCCTACATCGCTTAGGAGTCGATGTCAAGCGTTACTTATAAGCACTTTCCTCTCCCAAACCACTGAGACGCATTTTCAGGGATAAAATCGTAAAAGTCCGTAAACCTAAAACAGACAATATCTCAGTGAATGAGCCTAACGCGCGAACATGGTTCACAACAGCAAATAAATAAATAACAAAATTCATGTACCAATTTCTTAAATTTTAAAATTGGTGATGTATTTGTTAATTAACCCAAAAATATCTGTTTTTTTGTTTTAATTAAATATTTCTAATTCAAACTAGGCGTTCATGATTGCTGGAATTTTCCTTTCCATTTGCCAAGTTGTCTTCCGAACAAAATGCGACAAATGTATCCTTATATTGTGTTTAATTTTATTAGGTAAGACAGATGGACACGCATATATAAGCAATAATATTAAGCAATTATTAATTAAT
This sequence comes from Flueggea neowawraea, assembly GCA_948243855.1. NCBI lineage: Eukaryota > Viridiplantae > Streptophyta > Magnoliopsida > Malpighiales > Phyllanthaceae > Flueggea > Flueggea neowawraea. The sequence continues at coordinate 5,554 of CAODLS011793169.1, read as the reverse complement.
TAAGTCTCAGTTATTGTGGTATCGAGGTTTCAACAGATCTTTAATTATTCAAGATTTAATTAAAAATGGCACGATAGGTCGTATTTCGTCATCATGAAGAATACTGCTAATTAATTAATATACGTTCTTAAAACAAACAATAAGCCAATGGAGAATACAAAATTAAATTCAAACAACATTTTTAGTAATTGAAATTCACACGTTGTTTTATTTTTTAATTTCACAAGTTGTTTTTAATCTTTTCACAAACTTGATGTACTTTTACTTATGGGAGTTTGTATTCTAATGTCATGTAGCTATCAAAAATTAGTATATTGAACACCAGCATTCCATTATGACAAGTATATAAGAATCACTGAGAATGATTAAACCATAATTAATTCCATTAGTACAAGAATCTGTTGAAAATTAATAGAGTGTCTATCAGTCTTGCTGATGTGAGGTCGAGATTTGTGGTGCACAATGTTGGAGAAGAACCAACGCTAATATGTATTACTACACCATAGGAAATTCGGTCTAGAAAAAAAATTAATTTTTGGTTTAAAGAGTAACAAGTTGGCTGCGTTATGTCACGGGGTTATTACCCTCTTTCCAAAAGGTCAACCTATTAGGATATGCACCACCCATATTTGTAAGTCCAAGATCTATTTTTCACCAATTTGATATGAGAGTTTATTACATTCTCCCTCACCAAATCCGGCAATGCCCTCATCATGCGTGGTCATCTTACCTACTCATCACCTTTAAAGTGCTTAGCATGAATATCAGAGTTGAGTAGGGTTGGCACTAATACCATTTTGTCATGGAGTCATTATCCTCCCCACAAGGTCAACTTTTTTAGCAGGTCATCTTCAATGTTTAACATCAAATTTTGTACTAAAATAGAGCAGTTTCAGCACCAACTGCTATTTCATTTCTAGTGTTCAGCATCAAATCTTACACTAAAAAGAATATTCCATAAAATATTCTCTCATTCTTTCTTTTATTTCAATATTTCAAATATGTAATTAAATAGTTTTTTAATTATTGATTACCGTGTATATAATAATTTTGGAACTTTAAAATATTGTAGAATTTAAAACTAACATTTTTAGAAAGTAATTAATTTTATATATTTAATTAATTAGACATCGTAAATAATTTTAAATTTCATGAAACATCACAATTAAAATATAATACTGTTATAATTAATACAAACTACTATCAAAGTGTTACGTTTAATATGAGAAAACTCATAACAATAAAGATAAATAACTATTACATTGTAGATAAATGCTTTTTTTAGTTAATGTTAAACCTTTGTGTTGTATTGTTTAATCTTTATATGGGTATGTTTTATCTTTTATGTTGTATTATTCATACTTTATGTTGGTAGTTTTTAATTCGTATCAATGTAATTTTTTATTTTTTTGTTATGAAATTTAAATGTTTGGATATGGGTGTTTGATAATTTCTATATTAATTTTTATCTTATGTATTTAATTTTTTATTATTAAATACACATCATAAATTATATTTAAAATACATTATAAATAAATTTTCATTTATTAATATTTAATTTTAAATTTAAAGTAAAAATATAAGAATAATACTAAAATAAACAATGAAAATTATAATAATTATTCAGTAAAAACAACTACCAAATTTTACAAAAAAATATCAAAAATAGTGTTGTGTTATTAATAAAAACAGAAAAAATGGTGTTAAGATGGTGCAATTTGGTGATTTGGTGATACATTGGAGCCATTTGGTGTCAAAACCACACCAAATTTAGTGTTTTGGTGATACATTGGAGATGCCCTTATAAACTCAAGGTTCATTCCTTACATATCCGATTTGAGAGTTCGTCACACTTACGAATTGACTTGTAATTTATTAGTATCAAATTCAATTACATTTTTAAAGGATCGTAGGTTTGATCTTTGATGATAACAAATAAAATGTTTTATCAAAAACTAACCAAAAAAAAAAGTTGCTTGCTTTTCAATCTCAAAATCAGGACTTCTTGTGCAGTTTCCATGAGTAGGATCTTTGTGTTTGCCTCTTCAACATATAGAACAAGAACTCATTCCAAGTGTCAATGGGGCCTGGCAAGCACCAGTGAACACAGTCTGCTGTAGTCTTATTCAAACTCGGAGCACGCCCGTAATGATTCGGGTGCCCGTCTGGCCTTAGCAGCATTGCTTCAGTAGTAGCCAACAACTGAAACTTCAACCCTCTCATCTTCCCTTGTTCCTCTGCTTTCTTCAGCTCCTCAACTTGTGTCCTATAGAATTCCATTTCAAAACCTCCCATTTGCAACTCTTCCTTCGTAAACGGCTGCATCCTTGCACAACTCCCTCCGGAATTCCAAGCACCATTTTCGAAATGCGCAGGAGAAAACGTCCTTAAGAACGTAATTCCTCTGTATCTTTTCAGTCCCTGAAGGGTCTTAAAGGTGGTTCGAAATGCCATCTTGTATCCGTAGTAGATTGTAAGATCAGTAATGTTGTCCTTGTTGCAGTTGTAGCAACCAACGACCTGATTGTTTATGAAGTGTATCACCGGCCTGAAGAACCACTGTCCGGCGGAGACGATCACGAAGTCGAAACCTTTAATTTGGCCAGTCCATGCCTTGTCAGGTTGGTCCAAGTAAAGGTTCATAAAGGAATAACCATTAGAATCTGACTCACGAGCTGTAACCAAGAATGGAGACCAGAAGGCTGCCACAGTAAACTTATATTCTGCAAAGTACCAGCGATGGAAATATATCGTGTCTGAAAAATATTTGTGAGACATATCTTCCGGGTTGGCCACCTAAAAGAACAATTAACTCTTAGTCATCACAATTCATATGATATGCAAGTTCTTTTGAGCAAATTATTGTATTTTTACATATAATAGTCTCTGAAATATTAACAAAATGAAAAGCTAAATCATGTACTAAATTAAATATGCCTATATGTATTCATCTTTGAGCTATTATTTTGATTAATTTTCAGTTCCTGATCAATTAACTTACAGAAGCCAAGAGGCAGAGAAGAGATTGCACTTGGTTTCGTCCAACAGAGTCACCAACAAAAGCCATTTTCTTGCCTCTGACAATCTCCAAGAATTGAACAGCATCAAACATAGGCAATTTACACTCCTCAGATCTCCACTTCCATTTCATGAACTGGGTATCAGGTCTCCCATGTTTCATGCAGTTTTGCTGATCAATAATAAGATGACAAGTTTCATTGGTGTAGTAAGGTCCTTTTGGATTAGGAACCCATTTTCCACTGTAAATGTTGCAATCTTTGGCTGTGTCTCTTGAATTAATCTTTGCAGAAAGTAGAGAAGGTGGTGGTGAATTTGAATTCCTGAAAACGCACATTGGTATTATGGAAATGAAAATTATGGTCAGACATAGCTGTAAAAGCAGCTTAGTAGAACTGCTGTATTTCCCATTTGGAAGGTCTAAAGGGTGGAACTTCATGATATTGGACTACTGGAGAGCAAAAGCAATAAAAGAAGCAACAGAATATGTGGATTTTGTATTGGTATTCATACTTGTAAAGAATGATTAATTAGTTCTTTCGTTTTTTTTAATAATAAGTTTTAACGTTGGTATTCATACTTAGCAATATAATATTCTATTTGAAAGGTGCTCTTCACTTTCTCAGCAAACTTAAAAGAAATAGGTTATCACAAAAAATAAAACTTAAGATAAATATTTTTCAGATTAATTTTTGTATTTAAAAGTGATATATTAATAACTATAAAGTATAAAAATAGATATTTTTTCAAAAATAAGATTATTTAAATTCTCAAATAAGATTAATTAAAAGTTAGAAAAATGGCATGCAAAAGTGGGTAGATAACAAAAATTAATTTAAAAAAATATTAGATTTTTAAAATTTGAAATCAGATAAAGTATAATAGTTTGAACTTTTGTTCGTATTGGTAATATTTTTTCATATTTTAAATTTGTATAAGCTCTGCAATTTTTTCCAAGATACTTATTTTAGTTTTTTTAAGAAGTTTAAAATAAAATGGATTTAAATTATATTTATACAAAAGCCCAATTTTTATAGTTTGATTGTTGCCATTGATGTTATCTAATCTGCTATCTATCAATAATCCATTATTTGTTATACAATCTGTAGAATAAATAATAGATAATTAGATAAAGATTAGATTAATATATAACAAATAAAAATAATTCAAAAATAATTTTGGTGTAATATGGACTCGAACTTATTTAATTTAATTCAATCAGCAGATTCAAAAGCCTATAAGAAAGACCCTATTTTAGTGCTAATTACACAAGCTATCATATTTTGGGCCACAATTTTTAAAAATAACAGCCCATATTTCAATTCTACATAAATGTTAATTTTTATGTTTGCTTTTTAGAAATGTCACATATTTAAAACTAGGTTTTAAAAATGTCCCATTAATTTTTATATAAATTTTAATTTTTTATTTTAATTTTTTATTTTTTTCTCTCTCTTCAATTTTCTCTCTCACTCTCTCTCCCACCCAAATCCTACCTGTCCCATAGTGTCTCTCTCTTTTGCCGCTCCCAAAAACCTAGCCGCTCCTCCATCTTTCCCGTTTACTCTCCCGCCTCCGCCGCTTGCCTCTTCCTTTCTCTCTCTCTGCTCTCTCGAACTCAGTTCTCTCCTCTCTTTCGCTCTCTTGATCTCAATTCTCTCTCCTCACGTATTCTTTCTCATCCATCGTGTTTTGGCCTACCACGTCCACACGACCAAATCTAAAAACACGAGAGAGGAAGCGTCGTGGCGTCGCGTCGCGTTTGGAAGCTTCAGAGACGCGTAGTGATGGTGGCTAGGCGACGTTGCAATGGACGTGACGGTGGCTAGGTGAATATGATTGAAGGAGACGACGGCTAAGATTGCAACCCTAACTATTGCCTTGTTAAGTTTTTTAAAATTATGAAAATGCCCTTAGATTGTTCACAAAGTTGTTTGTCTTTTAAATTTGTTTTAGTTATTAAATTTCTAAAATAATAACTTTGTTGTAGACATATGTCCGATATTGTGAATATTTTTGTTATTTGTTGTTGTTTGATTTTTTGCAGGTTGATTTCGTTGAGTTTGGTTGTTTTTGTACACCATTATGAACCAAATTTTGAAAAGCGTGAATTTTTTGTTTTTTAGTTCACAATGGTTCACAATAATGTACAATATAACGTACACTATTTTGTGAACCAATGTGAACATCAAAATCAACCCTGACAAAAAATATTTTTTGAGGGTAAAATTTGTTTAAAATTTCTTTAAAAAATATTTAAAAGATTTCACTTAGACTTTATAAAAAATAAGAATTATGTGAACCATTGTTGTAATATCCCGTACTTTCCGATTATGATCTAATTATGATCCCTATAGTTTTCGAATAGGACATGGAAGACTTTTGGGAATACCAGTGGATGGTGTATGATGTTTATGATGAAATCATGTTAGGTTGAATGTTGTTAAGTGTTGGAAATGATCCGAGACGAGTTCGGTAACAAGAGGAGTTAAGAAAGGAGGAACAAGGCTTATAACGTGCGTAGTTATAGGAATAA
>CAODLS011792848.1:0-24741 GCA_948243855.1 Flueggea neowawraea | reverse complement strand
CTTTTTATTAATCAAACTATACTTTCATTATACCAAGCTTCCTACAACCTGCTATCTTTTTCAAGTGCTACTACAGAGGCGTGTGTATATTCTCCCCAGCATACCTATTTTATAGCAAGAATATCATGTTTTTCTTAACCCAATCATTAAGAAAACTACACATTGCATACAAAATACCTATCATTGTAGAGTATCAAATCCATCTTTACTAAAAGAAAAAATACAATTGGTTGGATAGACTAAAGCCAAATATATAGATAGAAATATAAATATTCTTGTCTATACATTCGCAAAGCTTCCAAATCGAAAATGCCAAGAAACGAGGAGCAGATCATTTCCATGGAGGAGTTACACTCCACGGACGTTGTTGCTAGACAAGAAGGCAATGAAACACGAAGTCATGACTTGCATTCTTTGAAGGAAACACAGAAGCTTACCATTGCACTGGAAGGCTCAAGCTTCAGCTTGGAGGAAAAGCTTCAGAGCATGACAGAAGCCTATTTGAGAGCACAAACCAAGCCGACCAAGCCTCTGTTTCAAAGAGTTCCATTCCTGTTTCTTGGCCACAAGAATTTCTGTAAGTACTTTGAGCCTAGGGCTGTTTCTTTCGGCCCTATACATCACCGTAAACCTGGCCTCGAGCTCGCAGAAAACATAAAGCTCAGAGTCGCAGAGCACTTCATCATAGAGAGTGGTAAAGTCAAACGTTTGAGACGAAGTGGAGAAAGATATCAAGAACCTACGGGATTGCTACGAAAAGGAGGTCACGAAAGACTATGGAGACGATGAGTTAGCGTGGATACTATTCCTGGATGGATGTTCGATACTGAGTTTCATAAGGTGTTTTACCGATGACAAGTTCGATCAACTGAACGTGAAGTCAGACATTGCAGCATTCGCACTGCAGGACATGTTCTTGCTCCAGAATCAGCTTCCTTATCGGCTTCTGAAGTTGCTTATGCACGCAACAGACCAGGAAGAGGCCTTGTACAAATCAATTAAGAAGTTTATACAGAGGAATAACATTAGGCAAGGAACGCGTCCTACTCATTCATTCGCAGAATCAAACAAGCCAAGACAATCTCTTGATGATTGTCCTCACCTTCTCCATCTTTTGCGCAACCAAATTGTTTGCCACCAATCCAGCAAAAGTATCAATGCAAAACCACAATTCCAAGGCTCATTGCCCGAGAAAAAATCTTCCCCTAGTACTGATGATACCAAGCTGAATGAAGATGCAGTTTCCATCGATATTCAGCATCAGCAAGATCTGCGCAAGCAGATGCAGAGCGATCCGCGTAAAATTAGGCGTCGAAAGAAACGTCATACTGGAGAATATGATATGCCTACTTTTCGGAGCACCAACACTCTTAAAGCTGCAGAAAAAATCTTATAATGTTCTTGGCATCGATCAAGAACTGGCACAACTGTTCAATGAGATCAGTACTGACTTGGTTCTCGATGGTGATGATGACAAGTATGCAGACGTGAAGAAAAAAATAAAGAATCACTATGGAAACAGAGGAAAGACAGGGATTGCTCAATTCTACCATGATCATTTCAGTAGCCCATGGACTATGATTGCATTTTTCGCTGTAATATTAGGACTTGCTTTGAGTTTCATTCAAACTTGGAGTTCAATCCATCCTGATGATCCTTGCACCAGGTTTGCTAGCCTTCTCCAAAACATTCTCTATAGTAGTGAAGGAGAAGCAACAGTTAATTAATTAGTCCAATAATGATCTTTATTTTCATTTTGCAATATTAAATACAATGTATTCCATATAAGTGTGAATGAAAATTACTCAATTCTAATTGAAACTATAATGCAGGACAACCATAAGAGTATGACATGGCCTGAGAATATGCCCAAAAGAAGTTCAACTCTACTTCTATCATATGCATGCTTCATTAAGCTATTAAAAGAATCGATATTTTCCGTCTTACTAACTATGGCTTCTCGGACTCAATCTCCAACTGAACTTGAGCATCTTAATTGATCTTAAGGTCCATAAAAACATTCAAATCTAACTTTTGTTAAAATTTATGTCGTACTTTGGTTTATATATGTGTGTGGTTAGTATATGTGTGGGTGTAATGAGTTAGCTCTAACATTTCTGTGTTTTGGAACATACTTTACTGTATTTTTTTATATTTGTTATCCGTGAGATTTGAACTCAAAATCTAATTTATAAGTCATTATTTGCTTACTAGCTACGCTATTTTTTTATTGATAATATACTGTGCTGTTGTTGAGTGCTGAGCAGAAGAGTTCATTGAAGCTAAAGCCTAAAGCTCTTTCTTGTTTTGATTTTCATTTAAAGATGTTCTGATTAATGAGAAAAAATGGCAATCAACTAGTAGCATCACCAAATAACATTAAAAACCTCTATTTCATCATAAACATGCTTTAATTATTCATGGACAAGGTCGTACTAGTTTTAAGCATTCATGTATTGTTTCTAAACTTGCTTAATGAATGCTTGTAATTGTAAAAATATCTAATAAAGAAGAAGAGAGGAACAAGAAGGCAACACTAATAATAATTACAAGAAAATTAATACAGCTACTCTACAATCAATTTATAAAAAAAAAAATTCAATAACTAACCAAAGGGCTAAGAACAAATTTGAGAAGACTTGCAGCCGTCACCAAGAATAACATTTTCTATTTAATAAAAAATTTCTAACAAAGATTTGTCGAAGCGTTTTGTTGAAGAAGACGACCCGTGCCTTTTCATTTGAAACTTCAAATAGCTAAAACCGACATATGTTTGAGTTTAAGATTTTTTTTTAAAAAAAAAAATTAAGACTTTGTCAGGTCAGTAGTATAGATGCGCATGCCATATCAGCAAATAGCCACATTAGAAAACCACGTCGATTGTCATATAAGGTAGAAAACTTAATAAAAATTTAAAATAAAAAATTTGTGTTTTCTTAATAGAAGTTTAAAACCTTGAGAGAATCAGAAACATGTTAATGAGAAGCTTTTTTCTTAATCTGATATCATAATTAAATTTTATATTTTAAATGTTATCAAATTTGATTTTAATTTTTTCGTCTACCTTTTGTTGATTGTTTCTTTTAATAATGAAATGTTAATGTGATACATTTTTTAGTAATTATAACAGATAATGTATTAAAAATTTAGTGCTCGTATTGAAAAATGAATTAAAATTCAGTCACTATTTCAAAACCAATATAAAGGGTCAACAAAAAATGAATAATTTAAATAAAATTAGAATTAAATAATCATAATAAAAGACAATTAAAATTTTGAAACTTAACAATCGCATTCGCCAAAATTTACTGATATTTTTGCCTTTATACCAAGTTCCTAACTATATGTTTCAATATAGTACAGAAAAGGCCTTCTTTTAGAAAAGAAAAGGCATATATAGAGTTTTATATTTTTTTATAAGTTATAAATATTATTCATCTACAAATTAGTTGATTAAGAAATTAAGGGAAAAATCTACTAGTCGAGTTGTATTTTAGCTGTACTAGAGTAAAAGGTGGATATTACCATTGTTGATCACCATGAAAAGATTATATGCGGTATCCGTACAAATCAATCCCAGAATTGACAAATTTACTGTTTTCACAATGCAACAAGAAACCACATCTCAAATAACAAAAGGAACTAATTATGTCGGTTACCGTTATAAACTCTTTAATTTTGACAAATATAAATACATGTTTTTTAATTAGTATAATTTCAACCTAATTAATATTCAATTGTTCAAAAACCATTAGTTGAAAAATACCACATTTAATTAAATAAAAGTCAATTTCTTTTATTTCATTTGATCTTTTTTTTTCTCTATCTTCCTTCCTCACATCCTTCTTTCTCTCTCATCCTCTCCTCTCTCAATCTCATCCCAAACAGTACAAACCCTAACAAACCCCAACCCTCTGCCACTGTCACTGCCGTTGTCACCGCCGCTGCTTCTGCTTCTCTCTCTCTCTTCTGCGAGACCGGCGCCTCCTTCGTCGTCTCTATTCTCTCCCTTTGTCGTCTCTGTTCTCTCTCTTCGTCGATCTCGGTGGCTTCTCTCATTCTCTCATTTTCATCGTCCTAAATCTTCATAGATCTTCGCCGTCGCTCTCCTGTTCGTCGTTGCCCAGTCTTTGTCGATCTGCTCGCCGCCCTCTCTCTTCAACGATCTTCATTGCTCCTCTTCCTCCCTCGTCGCACTATGTGTCACATCTCTTGTCTCCTTCGATCTTTGTTGTTGCCGAGCTTCTTGCCTCTGTCTTCATCATTCTGTAACGTCTTCTGGTTCTCAAGGTGCAGTGGCTAGGGTTGAGAAAACCCTAGCTGCTACCTCTTTTGTGAGAATTTGGTGATTTTGTAAAAAAAAAAAATTAGAAAGTTCTTTTATTATTGTTTTTAAGAAATTCCAAAAAAATTGTTTTACTATTATTAAAAATGATAAAGATTTAATTGTGTTTGGTTATTTTTTTTTAAATTATATTAATTTTGTATATGGATGGATATATTTAGAGACTTACGGATACATTTAGAGACACTTGGAGACTAAAACATTATATAAAAATTAAAATTTGAATACATTTGGATACACTTAGATACATTTGAATACTATAAAAAAATTATACAAAAAATTATAATTTAGAAAAATTTAAAGACTATCGAAAAAATTGTAAAAATTATATTAAAAATTGTAATGTGGAGGCATTAAATTTTAAAAAAATATTATATCAAAATTTTATTAAATCAAATTTTATATAAAAAATTATGATTTAGACACATTTAGATACATATGTATACATTTGGATGCATATTGATACATTTTGAAAGACTATATTTTTCTCTTTTGAAATTTATCTTTCTCGCGAACAAATCAATTTCTCGCGAAAATGTCGTTATTTTTCCCGAAAATGACATTTTTCAAATTTAGTTTGTCTTATCTGGTATTGCATTTCTCAAAATCTAAATTTTAATTTAGTATACTTGTTAAATTTTCCCTAACAAAAGTGTCTTGAGCATTTGCCACGAAAGTGATCATGAGAAACGCAACACACTCAAGACGTGGTTCCAAACATTATAAAGCTTTTAATTAAATTGAATAGCTCTTGACACGGTATCATAGAGCAAAAATTAACAAAAAAAATCCAATAAAACCCAGTTAATTAACGTATAAAGAGGTCGCAAAACGAGTTTCACGAATGATTGCAGTAAAATACCAAACTTGATGTCTGAATAAAGATAAAGATCCAAATTCCTCCAGCTAAACATTGTAATATTACTATAACCTTTAATTTCAGGATATTCTCTTGCTCCATAATATAATTTACATCTCTCCTTGTCTCCATCAAAATTCTCATATGTTTATGTACTAGCAACCAAAATTTTTAAATTTAGATTTCGTGGCCATGGGTGGGAAGGCGGTCGCAACTGATAGTGGCAATGCCACTGACCTAAGTAGCATGCTCAAAACCATGGAAGAATTCTACAAGAATTATGTTCTGCCTTCAGGCGATGGTGCAACCACCAAATTGCCATTGATACAAAGGGTCCCATTTAGACTTCAAAAAAGGGTAAACTTTAAGAAGCATTACGAACCGATGGTCATTGCCATCGGCCCTATCCATTATGACAAACATGGTCTTTCCGAGGAGTTCAAGCTTGGACTCGCACATCTGTTCATCGACAATTGTATCAAACACAAGACCAAAATCGCATATGATGCTATCAAGCGAGACATCAATAACTTGAGGAAGCGCTACCAGGGGGAACTCACCGTAAAATATGGTGATGAAAAGCTCACCTTGATGCTGTTCTTAGACGGCTGTGCAGTTCTGGCATTCATAGCCAAAACCGTTGATGATCAATTCGGAAAAGATTTCATAATTAAGAGAGATTTCGAAATGTTCGGTGTGCATGACTTGTTCTTGCTAGAAAACCAACTTCCATACGAAGTCCTTGACTCACTGATGAATTCATCGAACAATCCCAATGATTTAAGGAAAAAGATAAAGAGTTTCATCGTTCGCTGCATGTTACATTATGATGATCGGGATTTAGTATGCAAATATGTTCTTCCCTCGAAACCCAACCATCTTCTAGAGCTTCTGAGATCAAAATTTCTAAACGTTGCCGGGAAAAATCTCTGCGGAAGCTGTAATCCCGTAGATTGTATCATAAACTTGATCAGCGAGGATAAAAAAAACGAATTTACCACGTTTCGCAACATCACGGAGCTTCAAGCTGCTGGCATAACAGTGACAAAGAGCGAGACAAGTTACTTAACCCACATTTCATTCGCCGGTGAAAGGAGCTTGAAGGCAACCTTAAAGCTTCCTCAAATGATAGTAGATGACTGGACAGCTCCTAAGTTCTTGAACTTGGTAGCGTATGAAATGTGTCCTGACTTCTTCAACGATTTCGGAATCGGCTCTTATCTCTGCTTCATGGATTCACTCATTGATAAAGCCGAAGACGTGAAGGAGCTAAGAGACTCTGAGGTATTGTATAACTCGCTAGGGAGTGACGAAGAAGTAGCCATACTCTTCAACGAGATTAGCAATGACTTGGTTCCGAACTTCAGGACGTATAATGATGTCAAAGAAAAGATTCAGAAGCATTATCAGAATAAATGGATGACTTGGTCGGTTCAATTCGTTCATGAACATTTTAGTAGGCCTTGGAGTGGTCTCGCTTCTCTTGCTGCACTTATAGGACTTGTCTTGACTTTCATTCAGACTTGGGAATCCCTGAACCCTTCTAGTAAGTCTCCTGGGGCAGGTTGATTTTGCTCCGATGATCAAAGTTTGGAACGCGTCGAATAATATTTTTTTACAGTTATCTGCTTTTTCCAAATAAAGCATGTGTGGTGTGTAATTGTAAAATAAAATAGTTGTCTGTTTACCCTTTTTTTTTTCGCGTGTATAAATGCTGGTGATTGATATGTTTCTTACATTCGAAATGAAGGTTTATTTGTTTTTCTTCATAAGTATTGAATAAAAGTGTTCAGCTTGTGATTTGTGCTTATGTTGGAAATATCAGCTTATGTGTCAGCTCAACAAGTTAATCAGCAACCAACTATGCTATTAGCTATAGTTTTATTTTCCTATAATTTAATTTGACATAATTAAAAGATTCATAAACAACAGAATTATATAGTTCATTGGTAATAGAATTAACTCCGCTATTATGAGGGTAGAGAACAAATATGAATATGAGGAAATCTTATTTGAAGCTCCAGCATTGATAAGTTATGTTTTCTCCTCTATCTGCTATTCAAATTATGTGAAACAACTCATTTTAGTATTCTACTTTTGAATTATTGTATGAATCTGATGAAATCTTGCGAATAAAGGAAAAGAAAAAGGAATAGTTGGGATAAAGAGTGGCAAAAGGTTTTCTCATGCATACAAATGAAGCATCAATATTCTAATCTTAGTATTTTGGCAAAGTGAGGGACAAAAAGAGGATGAGATAATATTTGTAACGTGTATCATCTTCTGTCGGGGAGAAGACTGAGAGCTGCGTACTAGTGAGGAGTGGAGGGATGGAATGTGGAGACTAGATATTAGCGATGAAACTTTTGGTCTCTAATTAGTAATTACACAAATTTTAAAGTAATTGGTAGGAGTTGAACAAAACCCATCTTAAAAAGTCAAATTAATTATTTTTTATAAATCATTATTCTTGTATTTTTATTCATCTAGAACTTGAAAAAATGTTATATAAAACCCATGAATAAATGTTTTGTACAATACTGTAAGCTTCCAGGTTTATCAAAAACTTAATATATCCTATACAAAACCTAGAATAAAAAAAAGCTCAAAAACTTTATATTTCCTATGCAAAACATATAAAAAAAAGCTCATATATTTGCAGCTAACTTACCTATTATATTATTTTCCAAAACCTTTAGAGTAGCTTCTTCTCCATCGCCATTTAAGAAAATTAGCTACAAAATATATTTTAAAGTCCAACCAATTAAAATGAATATGTACCTATAAACATATTATAACAGAAAAAATTCATGAAGTTCCCTGAGGTTTGGTGTAATTTCTCTTTCCGTCTCTACTCGTTCTAAATTAACCGCTCCATTTCTTGTCTGTTCACTCTGTTATTTTTACTTAATAGAAAAGACAAAAAAACAAATTCACCCTCAAATTTAAAATATATTTTCTCCCTCTTAACTGAACCACAGTGAACCTAACTCACTTCAACATGGTAAACCCAACCTCACTCTCCAAAAACCAAACAAACCTAACCCACCTTGCTCTCAAACAAAAAAAACAAACCCATTCAGAAACCCAATATCAACCTAAATACATTCCAAGACCAAAACAAAAAATTGAACCCAATCCTAAACACCCAACCAAATCCACCCATTCATCCTCCTTTCTTTCCTCTCTCATGAACCCAAAAAAACACTACCAAAACCAAAAACCAAAAATTCAACCCAACCCTAAACACCTAACCCGAACCCACCCATTTCTTCTTCATCTTTCATTACCATCTTCCTCGTCTCCCTTCCTGCTCTCTCTATCTTTCCCTCTTAACCACCACATCAGTCTCTGTCCCCTCTCAACACCACATCCCAGAGCCACTACTACCGTTACTCTTCTCTCACTCTTCGTCACACTATACCAGATCCGCCACGACCGTCACTATCCTCACTCTTCGTCACACTCCACAAATCCACTGGTGGGATGTCAAACTAACCAAAATAATATTAACCTGCTAAAAAACAATAAATGAGTAAAGCGATGAGCAGAGTCAAACCACAGAGATCAATGTAGAGTTGCTTATTTGTCGAAACATAAAAATAACATAAAGTTGACAAAAATATGAGTGAAGCTGAGATTGAAAAGCAGCAGAAATAAAAATTTGGAATGAAGAAAATAATAAATGGAAGCAATAAAAATGACCGAAATTCAATAATAATAAAAATCTAGCTAAAGTACTTCTCTGTTAAATCCAATCAGTTAATCGTAGACACTAAAGATCAATATCAAGCATTTGAATAGACATGGTTATAGTTAATGGTGACATACTTGATTAACCAATCTCTTCTTACCTGTTCAATAATCTCAGGACACCTTGCAAACTAGTTTTCTAACCGCTGGACAACCTCCAGACACCCTGACATGGTTTAATATATGGTGACAATACGAATTAAAGAGACCATTATCCTAACCAGTGAAGTCGAAAATGCCATAAATCATTTAAGCCAGATTATTAAATTCCATAACATTGAAAGTTGTCCAACCACATACATTCAAGTTATCTGCTACGTAGATTAAGATTAATGAGACGTTCTATTAATCCTAAATAGCAATATATCATTCATTCAATCACACAACATGCCGAATTATGAAATCAACACAAATAATAATAAAGGAACTAAGACACAGAAACTGAATAAATATTCGAAATGCTTTATAACAATTAAATAAAAGTCTCACAACCATAATAGATTGAACTTAAAAAATACATTAACTAGAAAATGTGTTTAGTTACACATGACGATGAAGAAAGCCAAAAGATGTCAATAATGCCCGCTGTAAAACGTGACAAAAGAGGAAGAATAGAGCTGTCAATGATAAATAAGAGTATTTATATGTGGCTCCTTCTAAAAACCTAATTCTATTCTAAATAAACTTAACAAAATAATAGTAATCATGTTAATGTATTGTTCTACCAGTAAAAACTAGGTTAACATCATTCAGACATGTTCACAAGGCTTAAATACCGAGGCCCAATAGTCCCAACAGGCGACCCATGCAAATAAGTTAGCCCAGTCTATGTGCATACTATGGCATGGTCGTGCCGTAACACAGTTAACACCAAAATGCACCAAAACAACACCGATTCTTCTTGTTTCACCAACCATCCACCCTAACAACCAAAGAACCCAACAAGACATAAAAACACACAAATAACAACAATTTATAATGCAAAACAAACATAAAATGCAACCTATCATCCACCACTACCG
The DNA here is from genome assembly GCA_948243855.1 of Flueggea neowawraea. NCBI lineage: Eukaryota > Viridiplantae > Streptophyta > Magnoliopsida > Malpighiales > Phyllanthaceae > Flueggea > Flueggea neowawraea. Next base: position 14,762 of record CAODLS011792848.1, on the reverse strand, counting down.
TAGATCTCGCCTCTCTCTTCGTCACATTCATTCTCGTCTCTCTCTTCCTCACATTCCACCGAAACCATCACCACAATCGCTCTAATTCCTCAACCCTGACTGTTCCTTTCTTTTCCCTCTGTCCCACCTAGATACAACCTTTGGACCTTCATGTTTGGTGTAAACTCAGCTAGTATCAAGCCTTTTATGTTGATTGGCCCCGATTACAATGGATTATGTTGGAGTGGGGTGGTGGCTGTGAGAAGTCAACGGTGGTAGGAATTCGGATTTGAAGTGGGGTGTTTTGTGTTTAATTGCAATTTTGTTTTTTGGAATTCTTCCAAGAAGTTTATGAGTGATTCTTGAAAGTTTTGGAATTGATGCTCTTAATTTTAGAGAGATGTTTACTAAATTCATATTTGATATGATGAACTTGAAATGATATTTTGGTTTTTGGTTAAGATTTTAGATATCATGGAGGAAAAGAAGTGAATTTTGCATTTGATGATTAGATATCATGGAGGAAAAATGACATAATTGGTTTGTATTATTAGATATCATAGAGGAAAAATGAAGAAAGTTTAATGCAGTGAGAGAGAGAGAGAGAGAGAGAGAGGAAAGAAGAGGAGAGATGAAAATTAATGGAAGAGAAAAAGGGCAAAGTGGCCTTAAAAATTTTATTTATTGATGAAACCATATGCCACATCAGCAAATATGGAGTGACACGTTAAATAAATAAACGGAGTGAATAGAAAATGAGTAGAACAGCTAATTAGAACGAGTAAAGACTGAAAGAGATTATACCAAACTCAGGGACATCCATAGATTTTGCCCTATAATAACGTTAACGTTGCCAAGCTTCTTTTACCACATGTCAATTTTTTGATAAAAGTTTCATTAATTACGATAATGAAACATTAAGCTTAATTTATAAATCAACTAGTTCTTTCAAACTTGCACCACTAGCATCTATCACACCCCCATTATATATCATCAAGTTCGCATCCCAGCAAAGTTAAAGATTGTTAATGTACTCCCTAATAAAATGGCTCGAATCATCCGACCACCTAAATTTGTCTTCGTTAAAGTCAAAACTTTCAATGACGTCTGACAAAAGCCACCACAACCATGGTAATTATTAGAACGAAGATGGACTAAATCAAAACTCATGTATGTTACAAAAGCCATTTAGTCAATCTATATTCTTCCCCTCCCGTGAAATATAAACTTAGCTTCTACCTTGTGACTTGTAGCGGAATCAAGCCATGGTTCATTTCGATCTTTCAGAAAGATCACCAATGTATAGCAAGTTTTTTGTTCTTCTAATGATGCATATATCATTAAATTAGGGTTTTTCCCACAAAAGAATGGTTGGGATTTTTTGGTTCCTTCTTATGTGGAGAAATTTCAAAGAGTTAATTATGTCAGTTACCCAAATTAAAATTTAGATTTTGACAGAACGAAGATAAGGTTTGGCAATTATTAAAATGCCGACCTTTTTAATATTCAGTTTTTCTTATACCATACTTTTAATTATTTAGTTGAAAAATGTCACATTCAGTTAAATAAAAATTAATTTTTTTGTCTCATTTAATCATTTTTATCTCTCTCATCATTTCTCTCTCTCTTCTTCTCCCACACTCTCATTTCTCTCTCCTCATGTCCTCTCTCTATCTCATCCCTTTTGAAACCCTAGCATCCACAAACCCTAATACCCCAAAACCATAGCTTAGTTTGTCGTCGCCAGCCCTCAACTACTGCTTCGTTTGTCGCTCCTTCTCCTTCTCTCTCTCTGTTCTCTTTATTCTCCACCGCTCCTTCTCCTCCTTTCTCCATTACTCCTTCTCCTCCTTTCTTTACCGCTCTGTCATCCTAGCTCAGCATGTCGCCTCCTTAACTCGACGTTTCTCTCTTGGCGTCGTCTCAGTCGTCCCGCCTTACCTCCTTTCATTGTGTTATTCCCTCTGTCTTTGTTGATTTGTCAGCACGATGGCGAAAAGATCGATGGCGTCTGGTGATGGGAGGACGGACGAGGATTGCTGCATTGATGGGGCGACAACGGTGTGGGTTCTGTTAGGGTTTCCAACCCTAGCATGTTTCAGTTTCTATAAATTATGAAAATACCCCTAAATTTTAAAATTAGTTTTGTAGAAGTCTTTTTTTTTTTGTTTATTCATGTTGTAGGTTGATTTTGTTTAAGTTTGGTTTGTTTTGTACAAATGTCAGTATTTTTGGAGAGTTGTAAAGACATTTGGAGATTTGTGAAAATATTTGTATACATTTGTAAATTTGTAGAAAATAAATAATTGAACTTAATTTAATTTTATAAATTCAGAATTCCGTATACTCTTGGTGTAACATCCTGTATTTTATAATTTTTATAACTCGATAAAATAGTCCTTTTAGAACAATTTTATTTATGTAAAATAGATATGATTTTCTATTTTTGAAATAAATATAATTTATTTTTCATCAATATAGTTATTTTATTATTTTTTTATATATTTTATTTTGCAGTTAAAGAAATATATTTTGTTTGTTTTATAACTTTTATATGATTAAATTCATTAATCTCTATTAATTAAATTTATTATCTTTACATTCTGTATTAGTAATGCAACACTTTGAATTTGAAAATAAATAAATAAATAGGTACTCATTTTGAACCAACAGCAAAAGAAGAAGAAATTTGAATAAAACAAAAGTCACAAGCATTTTTATTAAAAAAAAAAAATAAAATACAATTGAAATCGGTTTGCACCAAAATGGTGCGTTTTGCACCTCCTTTTCATTTAAACTCCAACCCGACAGCATCCTTCATCAAGTTCACTCATTTATTTTTCGTTCTTCACACCCCGAACTCATCTTTTCTCTAATTCTCTCTGCTTCTACTTGCTCTTTTCTTCTTCCACTTGGTACATCAAGGTGAGAACTTGAATCTAAGTTAATTATTTTCTTCCATTTCTTATTATTTTGTCATTTGGGTTTGTTGAATTAAATGGGTTTGGTGGGAACTGTGGCTTCTGTTTTGAAGCAATTCTGGGCAGTTTTTGAGTTTGTTTTTGTTGGATTTTAATAGATTTTTAGTTGGAAAGCACAGATATGAGCTGAGCATGGTTGCTTGTTTATTTCTTCGAAATGGGTCTTGATTTAAATTTGGGTTTGGAGGGGTTTTCGTTCGAGTTGGTGTTTCTTGTGTTAATTGGAGGATGGTTTCATGATTCTGAAGTGTTAGGGGTTGATGTGGGTGTTTTGGTTCGATGGATTTGAGTCGGGAAAATCTTGGAAGTAAGTTGGACATGGTGGATGATGATTTTCTTGAAATGGGTTTATGGAACCCGAAATTTTGAGGACTGTTTTGGATGATCTGCAATTGTTGTGATGAAAACAATGATGGATACAGTTTCTGGGACTATATTGAGTCGATTAGAGTGGCCGGAAACATTGGACTATGCTTGGTTCGGTTTTTCGGACGTTTTGGTGCGATTCCATGTCGAAAGAATCAAAGACATAATTTTTGTGATTCTAAAAAACAAAATTTGAGGAACAGACTCGACATTTTTACACAGTGTTGTGTTTGTAATTTTCAAACATAAATTATAGATTTGTAATTTTAAGAAACAAGTTCCAACATTTGTAATTTTAGAAAATGGAGGGATTGATTTATAATTTTAAAATATTTAAAGGTCTAATTTATAAATACCAAAAGTTGAGAGACTAATCTATAATGTTTTTGAAGTCTTAGATTAAAGTGTAATTTTATAAAAATTGAGAGACTAAACTATAATTTTACAAGATATTTGATTTTCAAAGTGAGAGTGTTAGACCTTCATTCGAAATAGGTTTCTCTTAGTCTATGTCAGCATGTTGCATTGCATGCATTTTAATACCACTACAGTACCAACATCATAATTTTGATTCTGTTTTTGTAACTATTTCAGTTTTGTATTTCGATTAGAGTGGTCAGCCAACCACCAGTGGTGTGTGATTAGACCATCGAGCATGGATAGCTAAGTGAGTAGATGACATCTTCAGACACATAGGTTGTGTCTCTCTAACTTATATATTTTTGTTGTGCTACGATCATGACATGTAATACGAAACTACTAAAGGATTGATAATCCTAAAATTTGAATATATGCGAAACCTTTTGTGATGAAAATGCAGTTTGAAAACCATGATGTCTTCGATTTTTGAAATAAATATCAAGTTTGATATTTATTGTAATTTTTGAAAAAGATACACTGTTATGAAATTTTAATATAATTTTTGCGGCAATTATTTTGTCTAAATTTTTGAATATCTTTCTAATATAAATTTTTTGAAAATATGTATGTATATATATTTGTGAGTTATGATTTTCTTTGATGATCAATAATTGGTATTTGAACTTTGATATATATGTTATATTATATATATACCCCATTGTTTTGCTATGTTTGCGAGCATGATCATTTGTTTTTTATTTATTTATATGATATATATGTTTTTGGATACGTGGACACCTAGCTACGGGATATGTAACCTTTAGTATACCAATGCTTTGAGAAAACCTCAATTATCAAGGAGTGTTGATAGTTATGTGTTCTAATCCAACACATGATTTGTTTTGATTAGTGTTGGAGTCCACGTTTATATACTGGGGTTGTGGCGAAGATCACACCTGTTTTATCTTTATTTGGTCTCTAATCCTCGATATTAAATTTTTAAAACTGATAATATTATTGTGATGCATGTATGAAAACTATTTGATTTTTTCAAATTCCTAATAAGCAAAAAGGTTTTTGATTTCTAATCTTAAATTTTCGGTAAAACTTAAAAATACTTTTATACTTTGTTTTTAGAACTTTTGATAAACTAAAAGATTTTTGCAGGATTTTGTCTTGTTGTTGAAGTGTACTAACTTTGATAAAGTTTAAAAATGTTTTTTTGAAAGATTTTGCTTAGTCCTTAAACATATGCGTGCATGATGTATGCTTTGTCTGTAAATATTTTCGAAATGGATTTTTGAAAACACTATTACTTATATATATTTGCTTATATCTATGTGTGACATTTTTGAATTGTTTTCAAAACAATCTTTGTGAGACACGTATAAGGTATTCTGGAGATTATCTCCCACTGGATTCTTACCTTCTTTCTTTTGCTTTGCTTTGCTCCTATTGGTTTTATGTTACAGGTTGATTTTGTCAATTGCGATTGTCGGCATCCGATACTCAGTGAGGTATCCTGAAATTGTACTCAATGTCCTTTTGTTCAGGCCTGTTTAGTTATTTCATTAGTTGCTCCACACCGAGGTAATGTGGATGTTTGGTTTTTTAATCTCATTTGGTGCTTAATATGTTTTCTTATTATTATAATTGTTTATTATTATTATTATTTCTATTATGCAAATTTATGGTTTAAATAAAATTCGAATTTCTATTTAGTTATCCGAATTATTTGGTTTTAAGAAAACTTGTTTGTAACATGATCTAGGTAGTATTATGTTCTTTGAGGCTTGTGCGAGATAGGCTGGGCTCTCATAGACAGTCTGCCTCGTACGCTGATCATGGTCTGTGAATGGGTCGTGACACTTAGAGACTTGTAGAGACATTTGAATATATTTGCAAATTTGTAGAAAATAAATAAGTGAGCTTAATTTGGTCTTATAAATTCAGAATTTTGTATACTCTTGGAGACTTGTAAAGATATTTGGATACATTTGAAGACATTTTGGAGACCATTAAAAATTGTAATTTAGGGATATTTAATCTAAAAATTATTATATCAAAAATTTAATAAATCAAATTTTATATAAAAAAATTGACATTCAAGGACATTTGGATACCTTCTGAAAGATCAAAACATTTTATCAGTATTCGAGTAAATGAGTACATAAAATGCAAGCATCAATAAAACAACTGTAAATGACATATATCGATCTTACCATTGGCCAAAACTTTGTTGCTTCTTCTTCCTAATGATTTCAAAGCCAATCCTACTGCTGCAACTTCACCATCAGGTTCGAGATTGAGGTTGTTTCCAAATTTGGTTCCTCGTCACACCTTCTTTATCTCTTCTCATTCAATCTGCTCTTCGATTCGTCGTCTCCTCTGTTGATTTTTGCTCATCGTAAGTTCGACTTTCCTCTGTTCCAGATCGACGATTTCTAACAAGGTTTTTTTGTCGGTGATTGAGGTGACAGACAACGAAGTGATGGCGTTCGGTGGTTGCAATAAAGAAAGTCGTGTTTCATTAAGAAACTGATGCTAATGTGGGTGCAGATGATGAGAAGGACATTTTGGAGGTTAATTTACATAAAGAAATGCTTTCTACAATTGAGGAGGTTGAATCAGAACAAGATGGCGATGATGATGAAGACGACGACAATGAGGATTTATCGTTTTATTCAGCAGAAGATGTGTAATGTCCTTTTACCTTATTTCTCATTTAATTTGCATTCATATAATCACATATAATCATATGTCATTGTGAAAATGCAATAAGGTAACACACTTTTGTCATGTAACATAAACATATACATCAGTATAAGTCACTTATATACAACACATTTTCAAAATTTTATAATTACAAAACAAAAGACTCAGCTAACTATACATATGTAAATGTTGAGGAGGAGGGAGTCTAGAGCACCAACTGACCGACCTATGACTCATGTTGCTATTAACAAACTCCAGGCTCAAAACAAGCAAAAGGACTTATCACCAATGACAACCTGGAAAAATATTTGCACTTTATATGAGTCGCAACTCAATGAGTATAAACCATCATAGACCAACTCAATCAAACATAAGCATGTCATAAAGCATATCATAGATAATTAATTAACTAAGCTATATAAACATATGCACATGCCTCTGTATTCCATTTTATATATTGTGACCAAACAAGCAATGTATCGGTCCGAGATTCCTATATGCCACTATGTAATTGTTCGGCCGGCTAGTTGGTGTTCTAGTTCAGTATTCTAGTAAGAAATATGACCCGAAGGTCTCCATTATGAAATATGATTCGAAGGTTCCACTGTGTATATTTTGCGAATACAAAAAGCATGGTGATCACAACACCTTTATTTAATCCAGTATGAATGCATCATACGAAACATTTAATAATCAATATCAATATAAAATCATAAATTTTCCATATAAACAATATGCATTCTCAACATATACATATAACAAATCATATGAAGATTCTTAACAAATAACATGTATAACGTAAATTCAACTAGTCACCCAATATGTCCATATAATCATATCAAGAACACATATTGGAATACAAAGCATATAACACACATTTGAATCTAATCTCCAATTTATACTCACATTTTTAAGACAGATAGTATGTCCCATTACCCTGCTCGGGCTCCGTCTCAATGTTTCTCAATCCTATAATATATATTCAAGTTATGCTCATTCTCACCAAAACAACCTTTCCTCTCTTCTTCCCTCTCTTTGCTTTCCTTTTAGCCCTCTATTATGGTTAAGCACGAACTGTTGCAGGTTTATGTGCATTTTTTTTTGTTTTTGTCATGTTTTAATCCAAGCACGAGGTGTCGTCTAGTTATAAGATAATTTGAAGGTCCAATAGCAAGATTTTGCCCTTCTTTTCAATTTGGTCCTTATTCTATGCCTTTACCACTTTATAATACTGAATTTTATAAACTATTAAATGCAAAATATTCTTCCATATCTAGAACAAAGATGACAAGATCACTAAACGACATTTTTACCCTTACTTGCGTCTACTTTATCTTTAGTACTTATCTTTCCCACCAATGCACCGTTTAACATTTCTATAAATTTTCTAGGGAATTTTAATCTAGTTTCAATAAGTAGAAATAAATGACATCTTTCCAGACCCTTTTTCTTGTTATCTAAATATTTTATGCAAGGTCTGATGATGCTGATATAATGTATATGAATGTATGTGTTTGTATGAATATGCTTTATGTCATGTATTCTTATAAATATGTATTGTGAGTCGAGATTGTGACAATGCTCCCCCTCTATAAAAATTTTCTCCTCAAAATTCCATACATGTGTCATTAAACAAATGAGGATACTGCTTTCTCATCTTTTTCTCTATTTCCCACGTAGCCTCTTCTTTGGTATGATTTCTCCAGATTACTTTAACCATAGGTATCTCACGAGTCCACAACTTTTTAATTCTATGATCAACTATAGACACCGGCTCTTTAACATAACTCAAGTTATCAGAATCAACTGCTTGATCTTTTAACACATGTGCATGATCTGAACGATATCTTCTTAGCATGCTCACATGGAAAACATTATGAATCTGTAAGAGTTCTAGAGGCAATGCTAACTTGTATGCAAGTGGTCTCACTTTCTCAATAATTTCATATGGTCCAATGTACCTCAAACTCAATTTTCCCTTATTGCCGAAATCTCATTACCCTTTTCCATGGAGAGACTTTTAAAAATATTTTTTCACCAACCTGATATTCCATTTCTTCTCTGTGTTGATCAACATAGCTCTTCTGACAATCTTGTATTGCTTTTAATTTCACCTTTACACTGTCAATTTTGTCAATTGCATTTTGAACAATGTCTAGCCCTTCTAAGATTGTTTTACCCTCCTTATCCCAATATAATGGACTAATACACTTTCCATACAATACATCGTATGTTGCCATACCAATACTACTATGAAAATGATTATTATAGGTAAATTCCATCAAAGCAATGTACTCATCCCATGCACCTTTGAATTTAAGAACACATGCCCTTAACATTTCTTCTAGAGTTTGAATTGTCCTCTTAGATTGTCCGTCAGTTTGAGGATGAAATGATCTGCTAAAATTCAACCTGGTACCTAAGGCCTCCTGGAAACTTTTCCAAAACCGTGAAGTAAATCTCGGATCTCTGTCTGAAACAATGGAAATAGGTACTCCATGTAATCTGACAATTTCATTAACATATCTTTTTGCTAAATGATCAAGTGTACAACCCCATTTAATAGGTAGAAAATGAGCTGATTTTGTGAGTCGATCAACAATAACTCATATAACGTCATTCCCCTTTGGTGTCTTAGGCAAACCTATCACAAAATCCATAGTGATTCGTTCCCATTTCCATACTAGAATAGGTAAAGGATGTAACATACTTGCAGGAGCTTGATGATCAGCTTTAACTTGTTGGCACGTCAAACATTTAGATACAAATCCTGCTACATCTTTCTTCATTTGAGGCCACCAATAATGGAGTTTCAAAGTATGATACATTTTGGTAGTTCTTGGGTGCATAATATATGTTGCGTTGTGAGCTTCATCAATAATGTCTCGGCGCAAACCATCTACATTAGGAACACAAATCCTACCTCCAAGCATCAATGTATCATCAGATAGTGTAAAAGTAATATCTTTACCATGCTTCACTTTCTCAATGGTTTCAAGCAACTTGGGATCAAAACACTGTGATTTTTGAATTTTTTTTTCTTTTAGAACAAGCTGAACTTTCAATATGGCAAGCAAAACTTCCCAAGTTCCAATACTTAAGTCAACATTCATAGACCTTAAGTCAATTACAGATGATAAAGAAGTTACCTGAAGACATGCTACACTGCTACTAGCTTTTCTGCTTAAGGCATCTGTTACTGAGTTAGCTTTTCCAGGTGGTACTTAATAGTGCAATCATAATCTTTAAACAATTCTATTCGCCATCATTGTCTCATGTTTAAGTCTTTCTGGGTCATCAAATATTTCAAACTCTTGTGATCAGTGTAATCTGGAATGTTTCACCATCTAAATAATGCCTCCAAATTTCCAGAGCAAATACAACTGCAGCTAGCTCTAAATCATGGATAGGATATGAAACTTCGTGTGACTTTGGTTGTCTCGAAGCATATGCAATTACTTTGATATGTTGAATAAGAACACATCCCAAACCTTGATGAGAAGCATCACTGTAAATAACAAAACCATCTGAACCTGACAGAATAGTCAAGATAGAAGCTATGGTCAAATGATGCTTTAATTCATGAAAACTTCGTTGGCATGCTTCATTCCATTGGAAAGTAGTATTCTTTCGAAGTAATTTTGTTAATGGTCCAGTAAGTTTGGAAAACCCCTCGACAAAGCGTCGATAATAACCAGCCATACCAAGAAAACTTCGCACCTCTGCTACATTTTTTGGTACCTCCCAATTTAATATTGCTTCCACTTTCTTTGGATAAACTTTTATTCCTCTACTAGAAACAACATGCCCCAATAATACAACATGGTCTAACCAAAATTCACATTTACTCAATTTAGCATATAACTACTTCTCTCGCAAAGTTTGCAAAACAAACCTCAAATGGCATTCATGATCTTCTGTACATATGGAATAGATAAGTATATCATCAATGAAGACAATGAAAAACTTATCAAGAAAAGGTTGAAATACCTTATTCATTAATGCCATAAATGCAGCTAGAGCATTAGTCAATCCAAAAGGCATAACAAGAAACTTGTAGTGACCATACTAAGTTCTAAAAGCAGTCTTTGGGATGTCATCTTTTGCAAATTTCAATTGATAGTAACCCGATCTCAAATCTATCTTTGAAAACACCTATGCACCCTGTAACTAATCAAAAAATCATCCACTCGTGGCAAGGGGTACTTGTTCTTTACTGTCACCTGATTCAGCTTGCGGTAATCAATACATAGTCTCATAATACCATCCTTTTTGACAAATAATATTGGTGCACCCCAAGGAGAAATACTTGGTCAAATATAGCCATTCTCCAATAACTCCTATATTTGCTTCTTTAATTCTTGCAACTCTAATGGTGCCATTCGATATGGAGGAATGGAAATTGGTGTTGTACCAAAAAGTAGCTCAATGGAAAATTTTGTCTCTCTATTTGGTGGAAATCCTAGCAAGTCATATGGGAACACATCTGAAAATTTCTTAACGACTGGAATATCTTCGAGCTTACAGTTGGTAACATTTGTATTAATAACATTTGCCAAGTAAGTATTACAGTCATTTCTAATCAGTTTGAAAGCAGTCACAACAAAAAGTAAGCAACTGGGTATAATTTGACGATCATCACAAAATACAACTTTAGGCTGACCCAGAGATTCGAACACAACTTCTTTAGTATATCAATCAATCTTTGCACGATGTCTAGATAGCCAAACTATACCCAATATAACATCAAACTCACGAAAAGATAGCAATATCAAATCGGTGTAGAACTCTGGTGTACCAATTTGAATGAAACAATCCCGGTATATCTTGCTCACAAACATAACATCACCCAGAGGAGTATGAACACTCAGACTATAATCTAAAGATTCATGATTTTTATACAAATGTGATGCAATTTTTGGTGCTATGAATGAATGCGTGGAACCAGGATCAATAAGAACATAAGCTTCTAAATTATGAAAAAGAATTTTACCAGTGATTACTTCTGGAGCCGCCATAACTACATCTCTGGTTAATGCATACACCAATGTCTACGTCTGTGGTTTAGAACTTTGAGCCTTAGACTTTCCTACACCTCCACCAATACTAGTAGGTTTCGCTCTACCTCTACGTCTACCAAATGAGATTCCAGCTCCACCAACTCCCGTATTTTGGACTGTAGGCTCTGATGTAGCTTTTCTAATGTCACTTCTATTAAGGCACTTTCTAAAGAAATGTCCATGTTGTCCAAAAAAATAGCATGCTCCAGTAAGCACTCGACATTCTCTAACATGTTGCCTCCCGCAATGTTGACATATAGGCCTCAACTGTGTAGTTTGTCTTTGACCTCTATCGGTGCACCTTGATAGATATGATCTTCCACTCCTAGATTCTGATATGCCTCCCCTCTGAAATGACTGTGTAGGTGATACATAACTTTGACGTTTACCAGGTCTCTCACTAGATTCACCTGTAAATGTCATTCCTTCCCTTTTTGGTATCTGAAAGAAAGTTGGCATTTCTGTAATTAAGCGTTTAGCTCTAATTACGACAGCTCTCAAGTCAATGTAGCTACGAATATCCTCAGGTGTAATCTTTCTTCGAATATCATATTTCAAACCTTCCCCAAATCTTTTACATCGGTCCCTCTCAGTTGCCACCATAGGTAATGCATAATATGATAGTTGAGTAAATTTCACTTCATATTAGGCCACAGTCATGTTCCCCTGTCTCAATCCTAGGAATTCTCTCTGATTTTCATCTCTGTAAACCTTTGGCATATATTTATCTCGAAACTCCCATATAAAATCATCACAGTTAGCTTCGGGGGCTTAACAGTCGAGTTGGGAACTGTCACCCACCAATCATATGCATCAGCTAGAAGTAGCGACACTGCGTGATCAAACTTTTCTTATGAAGTACAACGCATCATGTTCAGTACCATTTCTGTCCTTTTAAGTCATGTCTCTACTTCAGCAGGATCTGTAGTACCCGAAAAATCAATTGCCCCTAACTTCCTGAGTTCTTTATAATTTCGTATCACTAGTGCCATTGTGGGTCCCTGCACTTCCTGCTCCAATTCTCTATGTTGTGCATGCAAATGTACAGGTGGAACATATGACACTTCTATGGAATGTTATTGGCCAGTTGATCCCTTACTCCTTTGTGCATATGATCATAATCATGCTTACCAGTATTCATGGCCATATCCATATAAATACATGTCAGATACTGGTCAAATATATGTTAATGCATGGTCATGTATATATTTATGCCCTAGGGATCATATCCCTGCTCTGATACCAACTTAACATGTAACACCCTTTTACCTTATTTCTCATTTAATTTGCATTCATATAATCACATATAATCATACACCATTGTGAAAATGTAATAAGGTAACACACTTTTGTCATGTAAACATAAACATATACATTAGTATAAATCACTTATATATAACCTAGTTTTAAAATTTTATAATTACAAGTCAAAAGACTCAGCTAACTATACATATGTAAATGCTGAGGAGGAGGGAGTCTAGAGAACTAGCTGGCCGACCTGTGAATCATGCTGCTATCAACAAACTCCAGCCTCAAAACAAGCAAAAGGACTTATCACTAGTGACAACCTAGAAAAATATTTGCGCTTTATATGAGTCGCAACTCAATGAGTATAAACCATCATAGACCAATTCAAGCAAACACAAGCATGTCATAAAGCATATCATAGATAATTAATTAACAAAGCTATATAAACATATGCACATGCCTTTGTATTCCATTTTATGTATTGTGACCAAACAAGTAATGTATCGCCCTGGGATTTCTATATGCCACAGTGTAATTTTTTGGCCGGCACCGTATGAGATTTGACCCGAAGGTCTCCAGTATGAAATATGACCCGAAGATCACACTGTGTATATTTTGCTAATACAAAAAACATGATGGTCATAACGCCTTTATTTAGTTCATATGAATGCATCAACATGTGAAACATTTGATAATCAATATCAATGTAAAATCATAAAGTTTCCATATAAACAATATGAATTCTCGACATATACATATAACAAATCATATAAAGATTCTTAACAACTAATATGTATCACGTAAATTCAACTAGTCACCCAATATGTCCATATAATCATATCAAGAACACATTGGAATACAAAGCATATAGCACACATTTGAATCTAATCTCCAATTTATACTCACCTTTTTAAGACAGATAGTATGTCCCATTACCCTGCTCGACTCCGTCTCAACATTTCTCAATCCTATAATATATATTCAAGTTATGCTCGTTCTAACTTATAAATATATGCAATGCATATGATTTTATGTTACTAAGCTATTATGAATGCATTTGATCATTTAAAATGAGAGGAAATTGATCCAATTTGTCTAAATAAATATCATACTTAGCTTAACTAATTTTTTTGTTTTATACCATTCTGGACAGTCTATTTATTCTCTATGTTTAAACATCGAAACAGAACCAGATTGCCTTGAATTTAACACACATATATTAGAAATATAATATTGTATTTATACCAAATTTTAGCCCTTAATTAATTGTAAAACGGTCTGGCCAATGTTTCAAAGTTACAGCTTTACAATAGAATCACTTCAGGTGGGCAGACTATAGTATATTGAACATAACTCTCGTTATTCAAGTTAAATTACAACCAAACTTCACAGAAATATTATTAAAAATATATAAAAAAAAAACTTTCATGTTTTTACCACCAAATAATTACGCCGGGTAGCCCACCAAACACTGGATACACAACTGGACAGTGTTACTGAAAAACAGGGCATTCTCAAAGCAACACTCAATTCAACCACCATAAATCTTTATATACATTTCTAATCACTACAAGATTCTACATAATCATAGAAGACATAATTTGGAACAAATTTCATGTTTAAATCCTTGTCCAAATCGGTCTCTAAGAACCTAAAAAAAAACCGAACAATCTCGGACAAAAATCAAAACCCTAAACGGACCCATCAAGCAAATCATGTAAATTGATTTTTAAATCATGTTCTAATGCCATTCTATGCAAACCAAAACCCTAAACATGTTATTACATGATTAATATGCAGATAGAAAGGAATAAAATCACTTACTTCATTGCCCTAATCTCATTAGGTTTGGCCGAAATTCATAATGGGTTTCTTAATGTTATTGGACTTTTAATTATATGATACATTACCATAATATAAATCTCATGCATTGGCCAAATTATGTCACACATAATTAAACAATTAAACCCATGATATTATGTGATTTATATTAAAAGCCCATCGCATTAATGGACTATGTATTAAATCTTATTTAACACAAAAATATAAAACC
>CAODLS011792666.1:0-12356 GCA_948243855.1 Flueggea neowawraea | reverse complement strand
AAATCTCAATTACTCTTTTCAGAAATTGGAAAAATGAAATAAAATGAAATTTAGTACTAATTATGAGTTGAGTAAATAAATTGATGGTGATAATTACTTAATTGGTGAAATTTAATTTGCAGTAGTAAAACAAGGAGGACGAGGGGAGAGAAGAACGTGTGATGACGTGGCAAGCGAGAAGGCGCCCATTCGAATAACGGTCAGAAAGGTTAGTGTTTAGTACGGGGTTTTGTTTCCATTGTTTTGTTTTTTAAGGTTAATTAATGTACTAATGTTCGGTTCAAACATGCAATTTGTGTGCTTTAGCATACAAAACTAGGCAACGTAAGGAGCGGGGAGGGACGACTGCTGTTTTGGGGGGAAAAAAAGTTGTTTGAATTAACTTACTATACAAATTTGGCTTAACAGCGTGAAAACATTATCATCAGTTTTTAAATAATAGTTATTAAATTATTAATGTCATATCATCGATTGTTTTTGTTCTTTTAATGAAAATAATAATTTCTACTATGAATGTAAAAAATTACAGAGTGTTGTTATTGTGTGTTATTTTTAAAAAGTCAATTCAGTGTGTTATTTTTAAAAGATAAAATCATAAATATAAAAATAAATAAAAATAGTATTATTTAATATTATTAAGCCTCCGAATTTTCTTTTCCACATAAAATATATGTAATTTTGTCTTTCAAAATTAGTAATCTTGATCCACCACTAATTAAGATTGATCAATTGCTTAATTCCACTGTATTCTGCTTTCATCCCCTTTTTTTTGAAGAGTGCTTTCATTCCTATTGAAACGATTCTTTTAAACACTTTAAATCCACTTAGTGTCTATTAAAAATTGAACATATTATAAAGTATACTATTTGCAAAGTTACTGTTTAGTAAAAAACTATGAATTACATCTCCTCTAGAAATAAGTTATTTTATTTTATTAAGTAAAAAAATATACTACATATTTATTGCTTGTAATTATATTTTTTTACTTATTTTAACAATAATTGCACATAACATGTTTTAAATATATAATATTTAGCATTTTTTTAAAGTCGTGTCCCTCCTTATACCTTTTTACTATTTAAAAATCTATTATAAGTTATATATTATCCATTATAAGGCAAATCTTACCTCTCCTAGATAATATTTTAATTAATAATATTAGTTTTAGATGTATTAAAATGCATATTCATAATACTGTAATTTCAAAATACGCGTTAATTTCTTTTTTTTATATATAATAAAACTTTATAAATCTACGAATTACAACCTACTTCTATAATCTACTATTGAATTCAATAGAAACAAACACTACTAGTTTAGAATACTACTCTGTTTGCATTGTTCCAAAACAATGGAGTTTTCAATGAAAAGGAATTACCGTGTAATGAATAGTTATTAGGAAGATTGGAGGAAGGGATTAAATCATCAACTAGCAGTTGTTTGGTGCTACTCTTGAGTCTGTGCAGTCAGTGGGGAGTGTATGACTGACTGTATCCAGCCCCACAAATCTTTTAATTTGAACAACTTTTTTGTGCTAATATTTAGTCAATAAGAAAGGGGCTCATTTCTTTTAAATTTTTTAAGAAAATATTGTGTTAGATCGCGCCATTCGTGGCATGATAAAGAAAGAAATAGCGGATGCCTTGACTAGGAATTATTAGAAATTATACCAGCCACTACATCAACGCCTGCAATGAGACGGGTACATTACACTACAGTACCAGTAGCTGCCCTGCTGCTTCGATTTGCATTAAACATGGAGCTTTTAGGAACCGCCGAGACGGCATATTGACGTTGTTGTCACTTGCCATGAAAAGCAAGGCTGAATTCTGTATACACAGAAACAAGATGACTATTGAATCCAAAATGTGTATGGGGTTCACATGGTTGAATATTTTGGACTCTAAATTAACGGGAACAAAAAGAGTACATGCTTTTGTTCCATGTGCATACCCTTTATTGGTTAACTACAAATCGAAATGTTACAATAGGAAATCTGACTTCAAATGTAACTCTGTAATATTTAAGGTAATTTCAACACTAAAGAGTCTAATTCTCGGTGTAACGCAGAGGAACTCTTTCAAAATTTTATGTCGTCAGTTGTTTGCATTGCACTGTGCGATTTCCTCCTCAAATGTTTATGCTGATTTCAGGTGATTAGGAATTGAGAACAATATGCGACTACGTGATCAACAATGTTTCGCATATTTGGCGCAAAATGTTTTCCTCACTTTAATCAAATCAACAAGTCATTTTCTGCAAAATAAATACTAAATTTTATTGACTGAATTATTTTTTTGATGACTGCTTTTCCTGAGCTCCTCTAAACAAAAGAAATCAAGCTTTGGGACAAAGAAAGATTAAATTGTAATTTCAGTCATTTAATTCTAGTTTTATTTATCAATAAGTCATTGACATTAATACTTTATCAAAATTATGAACGCAATAATAACGCAACAAGTTAACTCATTAACAATGCCAACACTCCCTATAATCATTTACCCAGACATGATTTTGCACTGCCCGCTCGAAATTACCATAAATAGATTTCAATCCAAAAATTATCACCATCCATATAAAGTGGTGACTTAAGTATCCGTATCATGTGAATATTTCTTTAATTAATTTAATGGAGTGTTTAGTTTTTAGCATTTTAACATAACATATTGTATATTCAACATATTGTGATTCTCAACAAACGTGTCAATTTCTTTATTTTTTTACTACCAATTAAAAATCTGCTTCTGCTATGTGACACTCAATTTACCAAAACCACACATCCATAATACTAAAATTAGTAACTAAAAAGCATACAAAACTAAAATTCAATGACCACGAAAAAAAATTTAGTAACCACACTAATAAATTGACTAACGCTCAATCACAATGTCTTTTACCCTGCTAAACTTTGCAATTCTTTAACATATGAAATATATTCTCAATCACCTGAACATCACAATCTCATAGAGATAAAACCTTACAACCATCAACAAACTCATTTTTCCCACTGAATTTGACGACTACATATTAACATACTGGTACAGGCTTCTACACAAGCCTTCAAGACACAGATGAGCATGCGAAAATATAGATGTTTAAATCTAAACAGGAAGCAACTAGAAAAAATATACAACAAAGATTTGATTTCAATTGAGAAGCAAAATGTCATGAATCCTATATATTGACAGAACTAGTATGGAAAATCCTAGATATTAACAAAATAGGGTTTTCTAAACTTCAGATATATCATTTGTACCGCAGACAAAAAATTTGGCATTCTAGTCATCATTGGATCCGATGACCTGTTGCTTCAGCTCCTCAAATTTAGCAGCCAACTCATCCCTGTTTTTCTGTAAAGCACAAGTGGAAAATTCTAAGTAAGACTGCTCTCATACTCAAGAAAACATTTTTTAAACTTGAACTTTTCTTGATTGATTACCTTAAACAGCACAAAGCGAATGGTGAACCAGGTGGCATATCCAAGACCCACAACTTCCATCAACTTGGAAAACTGACCCAAAAAAAAACCATAATGTTCACAAACTGGAAATACGGAAATAACTTGAATGACTTCTGATAGCCCAAAAGATCAAATGCTTCATTCTTGCACATACCAGAGGAATTGAATCGACCGCACTGATGACAGCTGAAGCTAGCCAAACAAAAACCAGTGCACCACCACCATATAAAAGAAGAGAATATGTATTGTCGGAGTCCAACTGCAAATTATCAATTGCAGAGCTGTTCAGCAATGCAAGAAAAGATATGCCAAAGGTAGAAGTAAAAACTTATAAGTAGGCAAGGTAAATTTTTTGAGTCATTCAAACTCATTCTTTGTAAGATTTTCTTTTTTGCATGCCCATCCACTTGAAACTTTTCTTCTTCCATTTTCCGAAGAACCAAAAAGCTAACAAAAGAATCCCATGGTCTTTTGATCTTTAACTATCAATTCCCTCAAATTACAGGTTAAAAAAACTACGAAAACACAGGAAACTACTAGTAGTTGCGATGGCCATATTATTTTGAAGTGAAGGTAAAGACTAACGACAATACAAAGCTATTAAAAAAGGATAACTATAGAGCTCATAAGTCATACTAGAAAGAAACACTGTTGTTCAGGTAACCGCTCAGGATTGAATTTCAATAAGCAATTGGACAATTGCTTTCGCAGTTTCTTGTATCTCATCATCACAACAATTGGACTTGAAGTAAACTTTAAAAAGGTAAATAAGAAAGAAAGAAAGAAAGAAAAATCAAGGGAAATGATAAAGGGTAAAAACGGAAAACATTACAATGAACCCATACTATGCCAATGTGGTGCTCAGGTAACCGCTCAGGATTGAATTTCATCAAGCAATTACTTATCAAAAGTTCAATTAAAGACTCATCATAGCAACCACATTACGCAAAAAAATCACAAGTCATGAACTTTCAAACATAAGACATTTTCACAGCAAAACAAAAATTTAAATAAGTGACAAAAAATCACTGAGGAACACGGAAACCATTAAAAAGGACTCAGATTATCGAAGCATCATCAAGGCAAAGCAGCCATTATGCCGAGCGAACCTGATAATTAGTAATCATCATCGTCCTTCAATAGAATTACATTCAACTAAGAAATCACCAGCTTCAACAATATTTTCAGCAATCAAGTAAAGAAGCAAACCTTAAGATTAGCTAAAAAATCTTTCTCTTCACCATCCACGGAGGCAGCCTCCTCCTTCGAAGGCTCTTCTTTAGGCACTTCAGTGGGCCCATTCCCACCGTACACACTCTTATTCTCAACCGCCGGAGTCTCTTCTACAACAGCCACCTCTGACGGGAAAAAGGGCTCCCCGCCGATAGACGGTTCCTCAGACACTGCGGCCACCTCCGTCGGAAAAAAGGGCTTCCCACCGATAGACGATTCCTCAGACATTGAGGCTCTCGTAACTAATTTCGTAAAACCAACAGAACCTACAAAAGAACAATATATAAGACCCGTTAAACGCAAAAAGAAATTAACGAAACGACTGAATGTTAGATGCAGAAAACGATTAAGCGAAACCCCTAGGGTTCCGGTATCGTACTGGAGTGGCGGCGGAAGGAGGCGAGCGGATGGGAGGAGCGGAGGCGAGAGGCATTAGCGGCTATGAGTTTAGGGAGGGGTGGGATTGATTGGGCCGTACACAGCTCCATGTTTAAGGAGAGTGAGGTGGCGGAGAAGGAAGGATTGGGTGTTTCAGGCGTCGATTCTTGTTGGTTGAAAGTGAGTGGAGTGGAAGTAGCTACTGGGTAGTGGTGGTGGTGGTTTTAAATGCTTTTTGAAGCGACTCTTCTGGCTCTCGTTTTAAAAAGGAGGATTGCGTTGATAGGGTTTTCTGCTTCGTTCGTTTTCCTGTAGATTTACAATTCTGTCCTCTAGGACAAGATTTTTATATTTATAAATTAAGAGTCCAAAATATTAAATAAAAAATATAAATACTATATGTTATGCAGTTAAAAAGAAAAATTATATGTCCAATATGCTAAGGTTTTGTTTGGTATGTTTATGAAAATTTTTGAAAAATTAAATGCTGAAAAATATATTATTTTATAAGTTAATTATTTAATAAGTCTAATTTTTATGTATTTAGTATAAAAATACATTTCATAGAAGGTGTGATTGTAATATAATTTTTTTCTATTAGTCAAAGATCATAATGCCCTTGAAAAAAATGTAATATTATTATAATTAATTTAAAGAATTAATTTAGTTGTAGAAGATTTTAATAAATTTTTTTTATAAGAGTGATGATGAATAATAGGAGATTTTGTATTTAAATTTTTACTAGGCCTAATTTATTATTTAAATAATTTTTTTATGAAGTATTATCACTAAATTAATAATTTTAGGGACCATTTTCAAAAAAGAAATTATGATCAACCTATAGGTGAGTACTATCATTTAAATGCAATAAGAAATTAACTAATTACCATTTATATCAGATTGTGAAAATGAGAAGGATAAAAAGAGAGGGTGAGAAGAAACAAAAAGAGAGGGTAGCACGGTCATTTCATATCTTCAGAGGATGGGAAAATTCTTTCCAAGAAACTCAGTAAATTGAAGAGATAATGGAAACCAAACACCACTAAGTAACTATCTTTTCCAATTACTCATTTCCCCTCCAAAGTTCCCCATACCAAACAAAGCCTAGATGTCAAATGCAAATGAAGCGCAATTAAACTTGAATGTTTTCCGCCTAGTTACTGGTTTTATTTAGGGTCAATTGTTGTTACGCCCCTGTAAAATATCGCATTAGTTGTTTGAGTCACTGTATTTTCAAAAAACTACTATTGTGTTTGTGTTTGCAAAAGGCTTCTATGCATTTTACTAGTTTAAAACTTTTTTTCTTTTTCCCTCTTGGACACTGTTATATAAAATTCTAGATAAAATACAATTAGCTTTGGACCCAATATTTAACTTGTTTGTTTTTTTCTCAAATTCATTAGTGAACTATAACCAACAAAAAAAGAAAGAAGAAGAAGAAGAAGAAGAAGAAGAAGAATCTGACTGTAATAAGTGTACACAGCTTCTTAATGTACAAAAAATAATTAGTATAATTTTTTCTCATTCATTTGTTTGATATGAAACAAAAATTCATTTCTTACATGCTAAAGTTTGTGTGTTTGTAGCATAACTTTGTCTAGCCTAAAGTAGTGGTTGGGTGCTTGGATTACTGAATCTCAAATTCAATTTATAAAGGGTTTGTTTAGTTAAGGGTAAGTGGGTAATGGATGTGTAATTTCTGAAAAGTAGATAATTTTTTTTTTCTTCGTTAAATAAAAGAAATTGAACTTCTCGGCAAGTCAAGCGCTTGACTTTACTTTGACATCGAGAAGTAACCTCCTAAGGAGAGGTTAGAAAGTCCAACTTTTTTAGTAACCAGTCAAACATTTTATGAATATATCATCAAAATACTATTTGTTTATAATTTTTTATTTAATTTTTAAAATTTTTTAAATTATTTTGATATTAAATTTTGATAAATTGTTTTATAAATAATCTTTTGATAAAATATTTTATAAATAAATTTCAATTTTATATAAGTTATAAAAAATATTTTATATTTATAAGATTTTCAAAATATGTTTTATATAAATATTTTTATTTAATTAAATAAATATTTTTTGTCAATTTTTTTAAAAAATAGTCTTCATTATAGAATTGTGTAAAAAAAAATTGTTGTTTTATTTCTCATAAAAAAATTAAAAAGAGGTTAATTATATCAATGGTCATAAAAGTTTTTACTTTGCTCAAGTTTGGTCACAAAAGAAAAAAAATGTTATACAATGGTTACTATTGTTTTTTTTTACTTCAAGAAGGTCACTTTGGCCCAAATATTTGACAGACTAGACATAAAGTGTCACGTAAGAGTAACACCTCTATTCTCATGAACACGTTTCTTGCCGACGTGACAATTAATAAAAGGTCTTATTCGACCTAACTGACCTATCTGACAACCCGCATGTGTCCAATCTGTCCAGTTTGTCAAGTTTTATAGGCAAAGTTACCTTTCTGAAGAAAAAAATAGTGACCACTAATTGACCGATCTGGCAATCCGCTTGTGTCCAGCTTATCTCGTCTGTCAAGTTTTTTGGTCAAAGTGACATTCTTGAAGCAAAAAAAAAATAATGACCATTGTATAACATTTTTTTCTTTTGTGACTAAACCTAAATAACACGTAAACTTTTGTAACCATTGGTATAATTAACCCTATAAAAAGATATTATTGACTTTTTTTCAACTAACTTTTTAGAAAGTATAATTACTGGGAAGTAAATTACCTGAAAAGTTAATTACTTGAGAAGTAAAATCTGATTTTTATGTGTTTGGAATGAAAATTCATTTTCTGGAAGTGTGATTATAATGAAATTTTTTTGTTAGTTAAAGATCATAATATCTTTTAAAAAATACAAAAATATTGTAATTAATTTAAAGAATAAATGCAGTCGTAGAAGATTTTTGTTAAAATTACTGTCAGCCAATTTTACAATAAACTTACAATTTCAGCTAATACAAATTTTGCATTTAAATTTATAATAAACTTTCAGCTAAATTTACAATAAATGCATCAATAGCAATTTGAAGAATTAAAACCAGGGTATTCAATAAAAAAGAAGAAGCTGTGTAATCAAAACAGAGGATCCACAGAAATGGTAGCTGTGTAATATAGGACAAAGAAGAATAAGCTTTGTAATCCAATCAACATTTTTCTAATAGAAGAGAAGAGCATATGAACAAGTGTCATGGCTTCGATTCTGAAAACATGAAGCCATTGCAGTGCTCTATGCTTGCAATGACCCCATTCCAAACAAGAGTGACCCATAAACTAGTCTTATTCACAAATGACAAAACATAACCTGTAAGTAGGGTTGGGCTTGGGCTGAGGCTAATTTTCCAGCCCAGCCAACCGGACCGGGTTGGGTCAGGCCTGGTCGATTGGGCTGGTGCTTGGCCGAGCCCGCCCACTCAAAAGTGGCGGGTTGTGTATAAATTTAAAAAATTTTGAATGTGGTCAAATTTGAACTCTAGTTAGAGGGTAATATCACATACCCTTACCAACTCGTCTACCACATTCTTGTGTCTATAATTTGTATAATTTGAAAAAATATATATGTTTCATATATAATTTGTATAATTTGAAAAAATTTACATCTAGAAATATTCGAACCTTAGTCTAAAGAATAGTATTGCACACCTTTACCAGTTCATTTATCACATTCCTATGTATCTATAAGATAAAAAATTATATATACATATTATATTCGGGCCGGGCCGCGGGCCATTCCCTCAACTCAGACTCGACCTTAATTTAATTAAAAAATATTCGGGCCAGTCTGACCCGCTAAAACTAGTAACTCAGCCCGACCCTTTTCAGGGCCGACCTGTGGATCGGGCTTATTTGCCCAGCACTACCTGTAAGAGAACCCAAACAAGAGTTTAAAAATTATAAGAAAGGATCTACCATTTTACAAAAAGTGCAAAGTGCAAAGACAAAAATAGATAATCTAAGCATTAATATCCCACAAGTAATCAAAAGACCCCCAAGCATTGAGATTTGCATCCAATTTGTCTACACCGCATTGTCCTCTTATCCTTGAATTTAGAAGCAATGATCGCCCATGTGCCATTCAAATATCAACAATCGAACCATTCAACATCAGTAACAGCTTATATCAATGAACCACAAAACAGAGAAGATCTTATACTGATCAACCCCCAAGCATTGAGACAATCAATCTATACTGATCAACCCCTGGAATACTAATTTTTTTGAGCAACTAAGTGAGTAAAGATAGAGCTTTGACGTAAAAGAGATTGTGCTATGTGAATTTCTATTATTGATTAGCCTATAAAAAGGCACAAGAAGCACCGTTGACAGCTTCATTGAGCAACTCAATAACAAAAGATAAACATCACCAACAGGCGTCTTCGTCTCAGTTTACTATCACATTGTAATGCATTAAGCACCAGAGAGTAAAAAAACACAGGCCATAAACATTGTATTGTTTTTTCCTTTCCAAAATAAGACGGCAACAATATGAAATGGGGATGGGAGTAGAACAACATTCAAATCTATAATAGAACAGGTATTGTTTTGCTGCTATTCTTGGTTTTCTAATTTCATCACCAACAGAATCAATATAATATAACATGTTAAATAATCCTAACAGTCTCAAATGTGGGCATTTCCAAGCACAAGCAAACATTACAATTCAGATTAAAGACATTACAACATAGAAGACAAATTCCAGGAATCAAATAGAGTGTTTAACATCATGAGGAACAAAACCCATTAAATCTACAAAATCAGTGCATACACCCATCACAAACGATCAATAATCTCATTCTTAGCCTCGATGCTGGTCAAAAATAGCAGCAAAACAAAGTATTTGCATCAAAAATTATCAAACCCACACAACTAAAAAGGCTAAAATTTTGAAGTTGAGAAACCAAACCTAATTGCCTCCCAAATTTAATCCAAGAAAGCGTGACAGAAACGGACTGCATTGAGTGGCGGAGGTCGTCGTTTAGATGGAGGATTGGTCTGAACGGCGGAGGTTGTCGACTCCTACCACTACAAAACACAACTATGTGACCTTTAATCTTGAAGCCACCAAGGAAGAGAGACAAAGAGAGAGAGAGATTCGCGCCAAAAATGATCAGGAAGAAAGCGTGAGAGTGAGAACGAGAGGGTGAGAAGAAGAGACAAAAAGGGAGGGGCGACACGATAATTTCACGAGTCGGGAAGAAAAATCTCTCTGCCCCCCAAGGTTTCCTCTTCCTGTACGGACGGAAATTTTTTCCCAACAAACTCAGGAAGTTGGGTGTTTAATGCAAACCAAACATTACAAGGTATTCCCTTCTTGAGGAACTCATTTTCCCTCTCATTTTCTCCCATACCAAACATGGCCTCAGGTATTTCCAGGCTTAATTCTCATAAGTTGAACCAAGAGACCCAAAAAAAACATATTTTAATTTTGAGCTATTTGTTTAAAGTAAATGAGTAGTTTTTGACAAATTTAGTTGATACTACAGTAAAAAAAGGGTAATACGTACAGTAAAGTAATTCGTGGTTTTAAGGGTAATTTTAGTAAATTACATAAAATTCACATTAAAAAGACACCCTTTTAAAAGGCCCTTTTATTTATTTATTTATTTTGTCAATATTGATTGAATCTACCACACAAAAATATAAGTACAATCAAATACATGAGAATGTTTGTTTAATAAAAGTCAGTTTTGTATAAAGTAACATGCGTATTTTTTTTGCCGAAAAAAGGAAAAGTGGGAGCGAACGGTAGGTGACGTACCCTTACTGAGTATTATCATGCATGTTTAAACCAGAAAATACCATCTCCGCTACGGAATGTTCTTTTGAGCCATAATTGACACCCAGCACGGACTTGAACCCATGCACGAGTGCGGTCACCTTAGCACATCACCGAGGATAAGTAGGTCGAGCCTGGATAATCCAGCTCAAACCGACACGGGCCCGAGTGACAACCAAAAAATCCGGATTTACGCCGCTCCCACGTCTCGAACCCGCGCTGCGAACTGATATCAGCGTACCCTGTTCAACTCGGCCACCCCTCGGGGGTAACCTGAGTTTTAAATGTCACTCTCTCTACTTCGTGACAACTTAATATAAATTCTCTCATTTAAAATCACATATCATTCTATCTATTTCTTACAATACAATATATTTTTATAAACTATTTCACCGAATCTAAAAAAAAAAAGCAAAAAAAAATGAAAATAACAACATAAAAAAACTACCAACCCATTATTTAAATTCGGCAATTTGGGCTTCTTGATCCCGAGTTCAGACTCCATCACAGCGCTCACCGTACTTGTAAGCTCGATTCAAATAATCATCACAAGTAGCAGGCACTGGTCAGTGGTAAATCAATCAACAAGGTATTGAAAATGATTCTTCAACAGATGTTTCCAGACAATTACTTAAAGCAACATCAGATATTTAGAATTGTAAAGAAGCTGGGGAAAGAAAGAAAGCATGGTTTACACAACTTTTGCACAAATTTAGATTACAAATCATGATTCATAATCATGACATTCTAGTCCATCCCTGTGGTTTGGGAAGCCACAGAAATCAACACCACTATGCCTCATCAATCTGCTCCTGCATAAAGCAGAGCATTGTTAGTCTTGTGATCTCATTGAATAGATAAGCAAAGCATTAAATGTAGAACAAGAAAGCCACCAAACGGCTTCTAAAAGGTTTGGCAATCACGCGGAGAGCCAGTTATATGAGAAAAAAAGGAGCAAAGTTTTAGCATGTGTAGCCATCTGCTTCTCTCTTCAATGATAGTGTCCTAATCAAGAACTGCCCATCGAACATATCTTATTATTATCTCCCCAATTTTTCATCTGTCAACTAAAACCTACAAAATGCATCAACTCAAAAAAACTTATCAGTGCACGGTGGCGGCTCGAGACTAAATCTTTGATGGGTGGGTGCTGGGGAAGGGATCATTTTTATAGCACTTGACTGTAAGAAAAATAATTGCAAGTTTATCTTTTATACTAATAATTGTTGTCTTTTCATACATGTTCGGAGACAATTTTCGCCCCGGTCCCAGGCATCCACCCATGATAGCATACTCACAAATTCAAAATCATTGGGGTTGCATTAGAAGCCAATTATGAGGCAAGTGCTCCCGGTAATTTAAGCACTTGAAAGACATCAAAACTTGATAGAAGTTATGCTTATACAAAAGAATTTGATTACTGAGAAAGGCTAAAAAGCTGCTTCAATGCTCTTCAACTTATTCTGAAGCTTCTTTTTGTTTTTACATATTTAAGTAAC
>CAODLS011792292.1:0-10766 GCA_948243855.1 Flueggea neowawraea | reverse complement strand
AGCTAGTGTGAATGTGATGTCTTTTGATTTGTTTGTGAAGTTGGACTTAGGAGAACTTAAACCATCTAGGATACCGGTGCATTTAGCTGATAAATCTGTTGTGCATTCTAGAGTTATTGTGGAGAATGTTTTGGTTAGGGTATGAGATTTGACGTTTCCTGTTGATTTTATGATTCTTGATATGATGTGTAATGCGGAAACACCATTGATCCTAGGACGCCCTTTCTTAGCTACTACTAAGTCCATTATTGATGTTTATGATCGGGTGTTGACACTTAGAGTCAAAGATAAATTTGTGCAAATTAAGGACTCTAAGGTTCAATACCATTCTGACTCACATTCTATTGTAGAGGTTGTTTGTTCTGGTGTGGTGCAGGTACCCAACAAGGAAGAGCTAAGTGTTGCACCGAAGGTTAATGAAGCAGTGCCTAAAGTGAAGAAGAAGAGGCACAAGACTCGGAGGTTGTTTATTCGAAATCATTTATTTTATCGGCTAGATAATAGAGGAATAGTGAGTAGATAATAATCGTAGTCTCTGTGGGATACGACACTCGGTACTCAAGGGTCCACTTGCTGTAGACGATAGGTACACTTGCCTTAGTCTTTAAGTGTAAACCTTTGACCACACCAGACCCAAAACCTCTGCTTCCCATTATCTCAGCACTAAGCCCCAACCTTTCCATTTCCAAACAAAGCCTCTCTTTCATGCCATGATCCTTCACAATATGAATCTTTAACGGGATATTTGCTTCCATAAGTGGTTGTGCCAAGTCGTTCGCCTTCGTTATAGTTAAAAGGTCAAAATCGTCCTCAAGTTTTTTTTTTGTGATTACTCAAACGTCTGGTTGTCATTGCCTTCAGGGTTCTATTTGGTTTCAGAGGTCAATAGTGCATTTGTGGGACGGACATGGACAAGGATTATGGCGTCGCCAAGACAGAAGTAGTTCTGCGCCGCCCATTTGACCGCATTTGCTCTCTTGTCGCTGAGATCGACGGCCATCCCTATCTTCCGTTGTGCGCCGGAGGTAGGTGTACTGACCAAAAAATACGGGGACGATGGTTGCATGAACACCGCCTCAGACGGTGCGGTATTCTTTTTTCTTGGTCACGATGAAGACATCAAAGAGAGTGTGCATGGTTTTAGGGTTTTCTTGGGATTTCTATTGAATGGAATTGAAGGAACTAAGTTGGTAGAGTGAAGCAGACCAAATTAGTTCCTTCAATCCCTCTCTCCTCTCTCTTCTTCACACTACCAATTTAGTTTCTTTCTTTTCTTTGCGCCCCTAAGGTTTGCCTAATCATGCAATGAGACTATGATGATATATTTTCATTTCCAGCAGTGTCTAATCAGGCATTGGGTGAAGTAACCCGTCATGGTTGGGTGACCTGGATTACCAGTAAAAAAAAAAAAAAATTCTCTTCTTTAGTTTGTCTTTTCACCGGCACATGGTTGTTGTAGCCATGGCATCGTGTTTCTTCCCCCATTTTGTCTGATTAACGGATCTGAGCCTCCTCCAATCTCCCACATTCATCAATTTAGCTACTCAAAAGTTGTTCCTTTTTTCTAATCTAAAAGAAATCCAAGTCTTTTTTGTAATTTCAAGTCAGTTTTCATTTCTTTGGTTTCATCTCTATTTCTGCAGACATTCAAACACTTCTTCCGTAGAAAGTTGCAATCTTTGTGGGTTTCCAACAAGTTTTTTGGGTTTAGTTTCTGATAAGATTGGCATTGGATTGTATTGTTACTAGATTTGAATTGTATTATGGGTTGTTAATGTATAACAAGAATTCAGTAGAGTAGTTACAGAAGTTGAGAGAGAGAGAGAGAGAGGACAAAGGGTGTAGAAGAGAGAGAGGACTAAGAGAAGGGGCCTTTTGTCATTAAAAAATATTTTTTTCATAACATTTGTGTCACCTCAGCAAATTAAATGCAATATGTTATTTGGTAAGGACCGGTCTGGCCAGGTCTGGTTGATTAAGCTGAAGGTCTGATCTAAGTTCATCAATCTAAAAGAGAATATTATACAGGATTGCAGCCTATTTTAAAAAAATACTAAATTTTTTTATTAAAATATAATATAATATATATTTTATTATATAAATTATACTTTAATAAATATTAAATAACTTTAAATTTATAATTGATATTATTTTTTTTAATTTATAATACATAATACATCAAATTAATATTAATATATTATATATATATATATAATATATATAATCGGATCGGGCTCACCACAAGTTCAGGTCTGACCCTACTTTTTTAAAAGCATAAGCGGGGCGGGCCACGAACCTAAGAATATTGGCCCAGGTCCATCTTTTTTCGGGTTGGGCTGGGCGAAAGTGTCCATCCATATTATTTTGACTAACATCTACAAACCTCAAGAAAGAGGGCAAAGCAATTTTTTCAAAACATATAAACCGTAGAGGAAATTCAAATATACTATAGGGACGACAAATGATGATTTATTTTTTATTTTTGATGGCAAAGGATTTATTCCTTTTATTTTTCATGAAATATTTTATATATTGAGTGTGAGTTATTTATTAATAGATGAAATTTAAGAGTTATTTATTAGTTTTTAGAATTTTGTTACTGATTAATTTCGTTGTATTAATTTGTAAATTTGATAGAAAATTTGATTACATTATATTAATTTTTGTTTGGATGTGCACAAAATAAAAGAAGCAGTGAAAGGTTAAATCACGAATTTTAGGCCAAAAGTAAGCGAATCCCTACTAAGTTTTTTGCAGATATTTTGATTTATTACATAATTAATTAAATTTATTAGAAGCTAAAGAAAGAATATGGTGGAAAAAAATCAATTTTACTATTTAAATTGGTTTGACTTGGACAATCAAAATAATGTGGGAAAATTTTCGTATAATGTTACTTAACATGGTTAATGTATTTAAATTTTTTTTGGTAATTTTATTATTAAAAAATTATTACCCTTTCGTGGAAAATATTAATTTTTTTATACTTTTATCTTAAATTTATTAAAAATTTGTTTTGCATTTAAATAAATTTAATTAACATCATCACGTCCGCACTTCGTGCCGACTCATCAACTAGTATTGCCAAATCTAAAAGTAGCTATAAATAAAAGAACCGCACCTCCGGCCTAGTTAGATTCTGTGTAGATTGGTTTTTATTTTAAAAATGATATTTATTATAATTGTTATCATTGTTATTATTAAAATTCTGCAACGTTCAAAAAATGTAAAGTATAAAATTTTTGTTATTCAATTGTTAATTTTACAAGTTAACTTCCTAATTAAAAAAGAAAATTATAATTTACCATGCTCCTCGGACAAGAAACTTCATTAGCGTATAAAATCTTTAACTTCATGAAGAAAAATGCAAAATAACGAATTCAATGATACAGCATTATTACAACACCATGACTTGATTGATGCAATTTGGTCCCATAAGAACAACCCATTCGTCCAAGAACGTCAAAATCCGGGACGCACATTACACGCACACAAACAGTCAATTATTTACTCAAGGGAAATTCCCCATGATTGTACACCAATTTGGGTTCTATGACTACAAAAACTTATAATTTGTCCACGAGAAAATACAGTTCTGTACCTGATTTTAACACTAGTCGAGGAAGCTGTATCACTCCATTCCGAGATGTTCCCATTCTGATTGCCATATCACTGACATATTTTTAAGAAACTGCCCATCACATGGTTGTTACAACGGAGTTCACACCGAAAGCATATGGCAATCTCTCTCCGACAGTAGTACGCTGAACTCGCTGATTGTCAAACTTTAGTTCAGCGTTGTCTCCCAAAACACGTCAAAAAGTTGCCTAGTAAATCTTTAAACAAGTTGGGATTCTGCGTGGACGGGGGTAACACTCATCTGCCTCACAAGGGCATCCTTTTCCAGAGAACCTTTCGCATTAGTCTTTACTAAATTGGCTAACGTGCATGGCTGTTGTCGCACCCTGTGAAGGGGCAGCATTTGATAACCCAGATATGAGAGTTTCACTTGGACTAGTTGAAGTGTGCGGAACACCACCACTCTGCCCACCAGAAAGCGGATCCACGTACAATCCCATGATATCAGCTGCCTTAGATGCATCAGCAGTACCACTCGACGAAACTTGGGATGGATCCACCAACCCTTCCAACTGCCGAAATGGATCTAATGTTGGAGTACTTGTAATTGTTCGTTCACCAAAGTCGAGCAGGTCTGTAGGTGGTTGAACAGGAGTTTTCTCGACTGCAACGTCAGTTGATACACCTCCTGCCTTTGTAAAGTCGGACTTGTCTGTGGCATGGCTACTTGACTTCAAGGCCTTAATTGATGACGATGCTCTTCTATCAGTTTTTGACGAACCTCCAAACAATGATGCCGCGAGCTTCTGTTTTTCTGGAGAGATTTCAACTTGTGGCTTCCTTGAATCCTAAGAGATTTCATGTGCTCTTGAATTGACAGCACTTGGCCCATTTATTTGTGTTACACCATTCTCTTTCTGTGGAGTAGAAGTTGAGGAAGATGTTGCAAAAGACGAGTAAGTTGTCCTCCCCCACTTCTTTTGAAGCCCATCAAGTTGTAACTTCAATTCTGATCCAGTATCAGATGAAGATGGCATTGATGCTGATGGCTGTCTCTCCCTATAATAGGTTGGCTCAGGAACTGGAACAAGCTCAGTAGAGGAAGCAAGCGATAGAGGAGTCCGCAATGGCGCAGCTGGCTTTGGAAGCTCATAGGCCTCAAACCTAAGACCATGGCTAGAAGATTCATGCGGGTCTTGGTTTCTGAAGTTACTTATGTTTGACACACCAGATCGTTCACTCTCAGGAATGTAGGGCTGAACTCCTTTTTCTAATGATTGTTGGACATGACCATTAAGGAAAGAAAGACTTGGGTCAATCTGCAATTAAAAATTAAAGATGGGTTAGTATCCCAGTAAACAAAAAGTTGAGCCAATTAAAAGATTTGAGTCCACATTGTTGAATATAGAAAGAATGGGCATATAGAATGCTCGACAGGAAACATAAAGGAGACCAGAAAACAATAATTTCAGCTCCCATGTGTATTGCATAATTCCAGTACCAAATTTTCTTTATGAAATTTTCATTCAGGTATACAATCCAGCATCAGAGAAATCATTATACGCATGGAATATTATTGGGTCTACAATAACTAAACAAGAAAAGCCATTGAAATTGCATAAGAACTTGAGAGGTAACTAATGAAGGAATTAAAGATAACCTCAATGTCTTCACAACTAGCATCAAATGGTAGTATAGATTCAACTGCGTGAGAGTCTAAGCCAAGGACTGCTTCAAGTTCATATGCACGTTGCTGCAAGTCTGTTGAGTGGGAAGCTGATAACTCCTCAATCAAAGATTACTATACACTTGGATAGACAATTGTAAAATGGTAAGAAAGCATACCTCAGGTAGCATCTCCGCTTTCCTTCCAGCGGCCATTTCGAAGGCATGTATCTTCATGAGTGCAGTAACTGCATATGCCTTCAAAAAATAAGTGGAATCATTTTCAATTCATAGGGAGATAGGCTGTATCAAATCTAGCATATTGCAGTCCATCAGAATTCAAAAGTAACCACTATGAAAAACTGAAAAATACTTCTTGTCATACACAAACTAAGTGCAGAAGCGGATGGGCGCTTCGAAAGTTATTCAAGTACTAAACTCTTTTACCAAATAACTTATAACTAATTAAGAAGGGAAGCAAATTCTAAATGTTTTTAACAGAATATATGGGCAACTTTTCCTGGAAAATTTCGTCAAGTCAAGAAAAAGAAAGTAGCTTAAAAATCATGATTAACCAACTTCCCTATCTTTAATTCCCTTGTAACCAACACTTTTGGCATAATAACATTAAATAGGACCTTTATTCGTTTTTGTATTTATGACTCGATCTTTCGAAAATAACACCCAATAGCACAACTTTTGTAATTTTTTGCATTCGCAGCACAAGTTAGTATTTCTATTAAAAAACGACAATTAATGACACGGCATTGATAGCGTAATGACGTAGCCGTCAGTTTTCAAGTGATAGTTATCACGCTGTCAGTACCACGTAACCAATTGTCTTTTTGTAACGGAAATATTGACTCATGCTACGAATGCAAAAAATACAAAGGTGCTACTATTGGATATTATTTTTAGAAGGTCAAGCCATAAGTGTAAAATCGAGCAAAAATCGTACTATTTAATGTTATTAAGCCAACACTTTTTGACCAGGTCAAAAAAATAAAATGAAACATTTGAGAGACAGGAAAAGTACAGCCAAAGACACGCTGCCCCTGAATAAAGGAGGGAGCACACACATTGACAAAGAAATGACAGATCTTGGATTGGAAATCTAAGATCATATAGAAGACCAGCATCCTTTTTTTATGAAGACACAAATATGTCTCAAAAAGAAATATCCTGTACATGTGTTCGTGAACCACTTAACTGGTCTGGTCCATGAACCCTATGGAAAACCAAACCAGCTTCATCCATTCAGGAAAATTCTCAACTGAAACAAGCCCCGCTTTGACCAGCACACTCTAATTTGTCAAACCAGTCCGATAGACCAGTTGGGTAATGCAGTTTTTCAGTTTTTAACATTTCTATTTGTTTTAGTTTATGACAAAATAATATTAATAGTATACTATTATATTTAAGACATTTCTTGCTTCTAAATTGCACAATGAATATAGAATAAATATGGATCAAGTAAAACATCTTACAAAGTAATTCGCATAAATATATCCTTTCCTTTTACCTATCATAGGTTATTCGCAAATACAACCAATGCAAGGACGCACAGGTAAATGTGTTATGCATGAAAAGTAATTCACATAAATACATCCTTTATTCGCAAATACCATCCACGCAAGGGCGTCTAGGTCAATATATATTTTATGTGTACAGTTATATGTATTCTACAGGAGGGTGATTGTTTACAGATGGAAAATAGTATATATACAATAAAGTTTACAAAATGGAAAATAGTATATAACAATAAAGAAATCAATTTTTTGCATTTTCTAAAATATTCACATGGCAACTACATATACATAAGTTCCATTTATAAGCAACAGTTTCATAAAATCAAAAACTAAGACCGGTCCCTTGAACCAATATATGTAATATTATTTAACTAGAATTGACTGATATGGTTACCCGTCATTTTCTATTAGGTTCGACGGTTTCAGACTGACTCCAGTATTCCACGGACACCCCTTGTATCTTAACTTAAAAATCGAAGACAAAAAAAAAAAATATTAACTAAACAACCACAATTCATTGATTCCGAGAGGCTGCAATCAATTTCAAAATTATAAAGGGCAGAGTTTTTAATATAAATCTATACTTTACAATCATTTTTTTGGGTACTAACAATGCAGAGGAAAATGGGGACACTGAACAAGTAAAACTATCCAGCAAGGCATCAAACAAGAGGGGACAGAAAGAAACAAAGGGATCATGGAGAAAACAAATGGTTAGACCATGATTACACAACACACCAGAGGTAAGGACTGGCAAGGGACGAATGCAACATAAGAAGTTGATGGCCTCAAGAGAGGCCTAGTCCTGAACTAATTCATACTCCCCCCACAGGAAACTAAAATTTTGAGATTATGGCTAATCAATCCCCCAAAGCACAAAAAATTTATAGACCAAATCCAAATGTTGAGAAATATGGGAACATATATGGCAGGGGGTAAACCAGTTTAGCCCATATGACCTAGACCTAAAAACATCTTATGACTAGAGAAGTACCTTAACAGTTTCATCATTTGAATATGCCTCTGCCACATCACAAAACTTCCCTGTAATATATGAAGCAGAAACTTTCCGTCAGCCGTTCCATACTCCCCAAGGACCCAACAGATGACCTACAACCAAAATTCAGATAATTAACGCGAAAAGAATTGCTTCAAGAGCTCCAAGTATAGAAATTCATATCCAGGAAAGGAAAACATAAATGAATGATACGTACTTGAAGAAATACAGATGGAAGCTTTGGATCTCCAATAATACGCAAATAAGATTCCACCTGCACAAATTCCCCATTAATGAAAAGAAAACAGGAAACTTGATGATATATAACTATAGCATAGGCTACTACAGTAAGGCTGCAATTATCTATGTAAATGCCATTTCAATATCGAGCCCACAAGCCATCTATCGCAAAAGAAGAATGAAAAAAAAAAGACACATTTTAATTTTACTTTTGGTTAGCCTTTCAGCCTTTGCATTACATCATAGAACTATCTAATAATTCAAAAATGGCCCAGAGCTTCTTAAACAAGCAGTTCATTTGCCAAGACAAGTACCAAACAAAAATCTGATTTTATGACCAGAATTGCACCGCGATAAAAATCTTTTACCAATCAGAAACTTTTGGCCTCTTCAATAGTGGCATTCAGGTTACTGTATCAATCACTTTGACTGCTAGAAACTTCCTGAGGTTTGCATGCTAGTTATTATATTGCTTTATTAATAAGTGAGTCCTTTTCATATTCTGTTTTTTATTTCTCTAACATGCTGTATGAAATCATGCAAATGCAACCACTAACATGTCATAAGACATCCCCAATCTTCATGATTTTCCAATACAACCCTTCTGGCAAATATAGCAGCACAAAGCACTTGTATGCAAAATCAATGTACTGTCAGCTATTATTTACAATGTCCCAACCCCCAAATCCTAAACAAAGTGAACAATATGCATGCCAAAAAGTTATTGTTTCTTCTCAGTAGAATCGTAAGCATTGATCAATAAGAAGAGCAACCATCAAAGTGACATACAGCAGAAGATCTTAGCTGACTGTCAGCAGAGTCGTCATCTTCCCCAAATCCCTCAGCAATTAAGCGCATCAAATTATGTGCCACTTTGATATTCACTAAATCTCCCACGTGCTCAAAGACTCTATTCATGGCCTGTTGAATTAGAACATCAAGAGTGACAAACAAGTAATGAAAAGTCCAGGATCATATGATACATAATATAGAAGTTATTGTGGGCAAAAGGTCAAGTTAAATATGTACCTGAATGAACCACTGATTGCTTGGAGCAAACTGTTCAGCAAGTTCAACACATCGAGATGCAATCGCAGTTTTGTAATGATTGGATGACTTGGTCATTTTATAGAGCAATTCAAAGGTTTTCCGCTTTAGAGTATCATCTGGGTCCTGTTCCAAGAATCATCACAGAAAATTGTTCTATAAGCAATCACAGAATGGAATTCATTTGCAAGCAGACAGTTAAATCAGCAAAACAAATAATTAGCACAAATTCATCAATCCAGAACTTATTCTTAAGCCAACGCATGATACAACTAAAGAAATTAAATTTAAAGCTAGGTAAGTTTTTTGTTTAACTGGAATTTAATAAATAAACAAGAATTAAGAGCAAAGATATATTTTTCCTCCCAAAATTAAAAATAGAACAATGAAACCAAGACTTCAAGTGCAATTGACATAGATAATGTAAACAATAAGTAGAGCATCAACCAGTTTACAGTTATCATATATTCACCAATCAAAATTTTCAGACAAAAACCTCAAAAGTTAGGAGTCTCACCTCCAAGCAATCAATCACAGCCAACTGATGTTGTTCAGCAATTTCTGCACTTAATTTTATCAATCAATGAAGAGCGTCAATCCCCATATATTTCAGATTATGGCTATCACTCTGCCATCAGACAACAGTGCTATGGAATAAGCCAGTGATTAAAAGCAAAGAAATACTAGTATTTCTGTCGTGCTATAATTGCAAATGAGATCCATAAGCAACAAGACCAAACCTTCAAAAATCTCGCAATTACTTTTGCAGCAGCTTCTAGCAGCTTAGGATTCGGATGTATAGAAGCAACACAGCATATGCACTCATAAATTACAGCATTTCCTATGTTACTTGCTGAATCTCCCTTTCTAAATATGTCACCCACAACTGTGTACATCTGCTCAATAGCTGACTTATCACCACTTCCAAGCAAAGCAAGAATTTTCAGCAATCTGATCTGTGAAACAGAAATATGACCTATATAAATAAAAGTTACCAGAAATGGTTTGTGCTTATTGGGTTGACCAAAAAAACAAAACAATGAACAATGGCCAAGGTCAGTTAAGTATTAATGGATTAATTTTGTAGGGTTCAGTTTGTGTTGGCCAGTATAATTTAATCATTTCAGTTTAGTCCACCTTAAAGAATGCACAAGAACCAGTAGAACTTGTACACTGACCATATCCATCCACAATCATAGTAAGTTTTATGATCTGTCATCATACCATTACACCCGCATGCTGAGGCCGGCATTTTTCACATTTTTACTGGGCCCTCTGAAAGCCCTCCATACGGCAGAACATCAAAAAACAAAAAGCAAATAAAAGACATAGGTTTATTGTATCTTGTAGATTTTACAACTCTACCAGAAACAACAATCAGATATCAAGAGACACCAAAGGCCTACCAGTAAAACCAAAATTTCCTAGTCCGTTACACTAAACTTTTAGAAGCAAATGTACGCAACAAGATAATCATTCATTACAAACAACAAACAGATACACATAAAGTGAACAGAAATAGAGCATATTACCTGTATAAATGGAGCAGGCATCTGATGATAATCATAAGTCTTTGGCAATCTGCGCTCTGCTACTTGTTTAAGAATGCTTACAAAGCTGACAACTAAATCCTTGTAAGAATTAACATCGGTTGTTACTAGATCGAAAAGAGGGCAAAGCGTGGCACCCATGACCCCTGGATCATTGTC
>CAODLS011792214.1:0-26901 GCA_948243855.1 Flueggea neowawraea | reverse complement strand
TTGTTGAAAAAATTTAAGATGGATGGAAGCAAAGAAGTGTCAACCCTAATGTCATCAAGTCTAAAACTTGACAAAGATGAAGAAGGAAAATCAGTAGATCAAAAGCTTTATAAAGGTATGATTGGATCCCTACTTTACTTAACCTCCTCTAGACCCGATATTATGTTTGCTACATGTCTATGTGCTCGTTTTCAATCCAATCCTAAAGAGTTTCATTTGATTGCATGCAAAAGAATCTTTCGTTATTTAATTGGTTCATTAGGTCTAGGTTTGTGGTATCCAACTTCTATTGATTTCAATTTAATTGCTTATAGTAATGTCAATTTTGGTGGTTGCAAATTGGATAGGAAGAGTACTAGTGGAACATTTCATTTTTTAAGTGAATGTTTAATCTCTTGGGCTAGCAAAAAGCAAACAAGTGTTGCTACTTCCACGGCCGAATCCGAATATGTGGCTGCTGGAAGCTCGTGTGCTCAAGTTTTATGGATTAAAAATCAATTGCTTGACTATGATATTATTCTTAAGAATGTCCCTATGTTTTGTGACAATACAAGTGCTATTAATTTGAGAAAAAAATCCTATTTTGCATAGTAGAACAAAGCATATAGAAATTAGACATCATTTTCTACGTGATCATGTGCAAAAAGGTGACATTTGTTTGAAATTCGTGAGAACAAATTACCAATTGGCCAATATTTTTGCAAAACTTTTGAATGAAGAAAGTTTTGATTCAATTCATTTTCGCTTGGGCATGTGTAATGTGAATGATTTGTGATTGTATTTGATGTTTTAATTGTTTATATATTGAGTTCATTTTCATTCAATTACAATAAAATGATTCATAAATGTCCATAGCTATATCCTTTGTGTGGTGGATAAGTGTTGAAAGTGGAAAATTCAAGAGAATTGAAGAATTGCTCTGTTTTGATGGTTTATTTGAGTAAGAGTATACATTCCGCGAGTAATGGGAAAAATGGGCAATTTGGAAAATCAGAAAATATTTCCCTCAAGTAAAAGAAATGTTGTTGCACGAGTGATCTTAGGGATGAATCACTAAAGTAAGGTAAAAAGGTTCACTCGAGTGATATGAAGGATGAATCACTCGAGTAAGTAAAACTTTTCCACTCGAGTGAAATGAGTAGTGGATCACTCGAGTAATTGGTAATGTCACTTAAGTGACGAAGGCATCTGAGGCATTTAAATCGCGATTTCAAAACAAAACAAAATACACCTTCATTTCAAACCCAATGAACCATCTCTTCCCTCTCTCCCTCACTCGAGTAACCTTCATCCAAACATCACAAAACCCAACCATACCCATCCAATTTTGACCTAAACCCAACTAGATTGACACAATCTTTCAACCAAAAACACCTAAAATCCCACCAAATCAATGTTTAACACAGAGTCGAACCCTAACTCTACCTTTCTGAGAAAATGTTGAATCAACCACCAAAGAGAGCAAGAAGTATTGCAAGAAGACTCTTTAATCCTTCTGTGGAAGAGGACTCAGATTCAACTATGCCATCTCCTCCTTATCTTCAAAGAAGACTGTCTCGCAACGTGGCATGGTCGACATCAGCTCAACCACCGAGTTCATAAGCTCCATTGGACAATTTACCTCTTGATTCATGGTTCATATTCCAGCTTGCATAAGAGACCTACCGCAAGATAATAAAGGAAGAAAAACTTGTGGCTTTAATGATATTTAAATATGAAGTTTTGAGAGATGCTGGATTTGATATGGAAGAATCGTTTAGGGCTCTTCGAATTAGTGAATTGCTAGGATATAGAAATGTGATATACACATGCTTGGTTGCTGAATTTTATGCCAATATGGAATTGGTTAGGAAGGTTAGTAATGAGGCTATTGCTCTTAAAATTGTAATAAGACTTTTCTCATTTCACAAAGAAGGTTTTGTCGATGGTTTAATATTCAAGAAGGTGGAATCATTCCTACCGGTTTGACTCAAGTTGAGGAAGTTCAAGGTGAGGAAATTAATGAAGATAGTGATGGTAGTGATAGTAATGAACCGATTGAAATAGGCATGGAATTTAAATTGGAAGATGCCTAAAAGTATTTGAAAAGATCCATAGCAATTGTTAAAATTGGGAGACAAGTTAGACTTGAAGCTACTAATATGGCAAGAAATCTAAGAATGATTCACTATGCGGTGAATCGAAGCATAATGCCTACGTTTTCAATCATGTCCAAAAGAATCTCATTTGAGTGTTGTCAAAAGAATTTTCAAATATTTGACAGGTTCTAAGAATGTTGGATTATGGTATCCTAAACATGATGGCTTTGATTTAGTTGGATATAGTGATGTTGATCATGCTGAAAGCCAACTAGACAGGAAAAGCACATCAGGTATTGCCAATTCTTAGGCACTAGTGTCTTGATTCTCAAAGAAGCGAAATTTTGTTGTACTATCCATTGCTAAATCTAAATATGTAACAACTGCTAGTTGTGTTTACACAAATTTTGTGGATCAAGCAACAACTTTTGGATTTTGGAATTGTATTCTTAAAAGTTCCAATATAGTGTGCCAATAGTATTGCCATTAATATTTTCAAAAAAATCCAATTCAGCACTCCAGGACTAAGCATATAGATATAAAGTATCATTTTATACGTGAGCATGTTCTCAAGGGAGACATTGAACTTAAATTTGTTGGAACAACAGGTTAGCTTGCTGATATTTTGACAAAACTCATTGATGAAAAGAATTTTGTTTCAATTCGTAGGCACATTGGTATGTGTGATTTGAATGAGTTTTGAGTGATTATTTGTGCATAATTTATGTTCATTCACTTTCATGCATACATATATATATTAAATTGATCCATATGCCAAATGAAATCACTAAGGTTGAAAGGAATGAAGTTCTGAATTTGGTTTCCGCAATGATATTGTGCGAGTTGGATATGGTATTGTGCGCACAGATGAATGTCTGATGTTTTTAGGTTGATCAGTTTTGGGTACTAAGTGCGTGACAGAGGTATAGTGTGCGTAGATCAGTGTGTTCTTTCAGTGAAAGAATTTATGGGTTCATACTGTACGCGTAAATTGTGTATTGTGCACGTAAGCGATGATGGAATTATTTTCAAGGATCATGTATAATGGCTCTATGCGCTTAGTATGTGGTTAAATGCACGTTGTATATGAGGCAGAGCCACTGGGTTCGAGGTGTTGGTAATATGTGCATGGAAGGTTGTAGCATGTATGTAAGACTACATTTGAAAGGTCACGTTGAATGACTTAAGCTAATTGTATCCAAAAGGAACAATCAATTTATTCTCGTAGTCTTGAAGAAAGTACGAAGATGCCATTTTGTCTCTTTTGTGCACATTGAACTAGGTGATGTGTACGTGAAACCATAAACCATAATTTCTTCAAGCCACGTCTATGCGCGTAGTATGGTGTTCTGAGTACATAAGTCGTCACTGACCTATTATCAACGTACGTGGAAGGCATATTATGCGCCTAGATGATTTCTACCTGCTTAAAAACCCAAAATCATCGTTTCCCTCTCATTTCTCAAATCCAAAAATTTCCAAACCAAAATTTCACTCATGCTCAGCTTTTCCTCTAAAATCAAACATTTCCCTCACTTAGAAACACTTTCAAACCAATTTATTCTTAGATTTCACCAAATTTCTCAAAACCCTAGTATGTACTTGTTGACCCTAAACTTCATGTAGCATCTTGTTTTAATGGCTCCAAAGAAGAGAACTAAAATTTGCATGAAGATGGCTCATGACAAGCATGCTCCTGAGCAAGGCGAATAATCTAGAGGCATTAAAATTGGGCACGAAGTACTCAAGATAAGTAAACCTTCACAAGAGAAGGGTTCTCATGACCTCACCTTTTAAGAAATTGAAGAAAAAAACAAAGGGTGTTGTTATTGAAGATGAGTTTGACTCAGTGATGTTTGTCGATGTTTAGGCTTCTCGGTTATACAATTATCTCGCTATGGTAAAGTTCTCAGACTTTAGGCTCTTTGATTTTTGCTCATTGAATGAATGAGACTTAAAGATTTAAGAAGATTTCAGTAGGTTTGGGATTAGAAATTTCTGTATGATAGGAGATGATTACTACCTAGAAATGGTGAAGGAGTTTTATGCTAATGCTCAGTTGTGGCAGAATAGGAATAAGGATGATCCTCTTGGCTATGGTAATATAAGTGTATTGAGTTGAGTGAATGCTCAAGAAATCCTGATTGATGAGGATTTGATACATGACTTGTGTAGGTTGCCTAAGAGTGGATGCGTGGTGAAAAGAGAAAAGGGTGTGAAGGACTTCATTGATGAAAATGGAAACAAGATTGGTGTTGCTATTGAAGAAATAAAGAAGTTCATGTTGATAGAGTTGGTGTGGTGAAGGTTGAGGCAAAACCACTTGATCAGAATGACTTTGGAGCAAAGTGGAAGATGGTTCACTTGGCATTTACATTTTGCAGCCAAAATCACACACACAGTCTCCTCTCGCCACTCAAGATATGATTCAAATGTATCTTCTAATGAATGGAAGGGAAATCAACTTTGAGGATGTGTTAAATGATTGGGTGTTGGAGAAGGTGAAGAACTTCAATATACCAACTTTCAAAGTGAAGGATACGCAACAGAAGGAGAGTATGCCATTTGCTAGTCATTTAACAAGGATTTTCCAACACGTTGGTGTTACCTTTGAAGTGTATGAATCAATCCAAATGTTGGAATCCAGAAAGATCAGAATAGAATATCTAAAAAGGATGAGATTGTTCAGAACATTGGAAAGTGGCTGGGTGTTCAAGCCTTACTTAAGAGAAACGGATGTCATGTTTCATGATAGAGACACGAAACATATGCCCCAAAAGCATGGCATGATTTTTGTAAGAAGAAAGGGTGAACAACTAAAGGAGAAAATAACTAAAGCTGAATAAGAAGAAATGGAAAAAGAACAAGAAGCAGTTGAAGCTGATGAGAATGTGGCAACTGAAGCAAAAACTGAAGGCGGGCCAAGTTATAGCAGAGTAAGGTGGACCAAACTTGACAGATTATGGAAGGAATGTCAAGAATTCAAAGTTGTTGCCACTTCCATTTTTGAAGTTCTCACTTCAAATTTTGAAGTTGTAATAAATAAGTTACAATAGAATTTCACAATGCTAGAGCTCTTAATGGAATCATGTACTACGCATGTAGTACCGATAGTAAGCACGTAGCAATGGCTGACACCATTAAATTTAGCCTTTTGCAATTTTCTCACAACGACTATTTTTTGGAGTATGCCTATAAATAGTCCTCTCTGAAGAGAGAGAGAGAGAGAGAGAGAGAGAGAGAAGGTAAGGAACATTATTGAGAGAGTGCCAAAGCTTTGCTAATTTGATTTGTGATTTTCTCTCACTTGTGTTCTTGAGTTCTTACATGCCAACTGAGTTTTGATTTGCTATGTGCTTACTGAGTTGTGTGAGAATATTGTTTTCACTTTGGGAGTCTATTTGTATTCAAGCTTTGGTGTTGAAACTTAAGGGTAGATTAAGTTTGCTTTGTTTGTTTCCTTGATAAAACAAAGATTGTTGGTTTTTTTGTTTTGACCAGTGAAAAATAAGGTGTAAAAGTTGCTTATGAACCTACAAAACAAGAGGTATAACAGTTTTCCTCCACCAGTAAGAGCGGAAGTGAATTAATGGATTCAAAACTCTCCAGTGAGTTAGAGGAGTGAACGTAGGTCAAGGAGGACCGAACCACTATAAATATGGGCTTTGATTCTCTCTCTCTTAATCTCTTTTATTTTATTCTTATGTGATTGTATTTTGGATTGAGCTACTATTTTAGTTTCGAAATATAGAAAAAGATTTTCAAATGTTTTAATTTTTAGCAAGAAGTCTAATTCCCCCTGATTGCCATGTTGGAATTACATTATTGAATTCTAATAATTTATTTTTTATTTGCAACAAAAATGCCTTTAACCAATGAGAATGATTAATTATGATAAAGAGTTTGTAAATTGGAGACAAACAATGGACTACAAGCGTTTTAATCTAAATAGTGGTCAAAGACTAATAATATGGACCATAATATTTCAAAAGATTTTATTCTATCAAATAAAGACTAAGATGAAGAAAGACTGTTGAAAATTGCTTTTCATGCATCATCAAAATTGATTTATGTGATTTTTTTAATTAAACAATGTGCAACTGCAGAAAGAAGCAATTTTTGTTCACTAAATGGTTTGCTATTAAAACAATTGATAAAGTCTTAGTCATACATTAGAAAGTTCAAAGCCTTTTAGGGGTACGGTAATATAGTATTTGCAAGAGATTTTAGCCAAATTTTATTAGGTGTTTTATGTTCTTTTAGACTAAATATTATGAATGTAAGTTTAGTAAAATCATATTTATTACTAAGGATGCCAAAAATAAAGTTGATAAGAAATATACAAGCCTGAATAGATAATTAAAAGTTAGAGATATTTTTTGTGCAGCAGACATACGAAAAAAAACGATGGATGGTGTCCGTGTCTCTTGACAAAATTAGTACTACAAATTAATTTTCTTATTATATTATTCAGAAATTTAGATACTTTGAATGGACTATACAATAAAACAAGCATGGTGACAAAGGTACCTTCCACAATATATTATTCATGCAAAACTTTCATTCAGATAGCATGGTGAAAATCAAGTGTTTTTACAAAGGATACTATGGATATCCTTTCAAATTACAGAAAATATAATTTTTAATGAAGAAATTATGTTTTGTTATGATGACAAATAAACCACAATGAAGAAATCAAGGACATTACAAGGAGAAAACCAAAACATATGAACAACAAAAGGATAAAAATGACAACAATAAATTAATATATTTAAAGAGAAATAAAAAAAATTCAAATCTATTTTATTATACCAAAGGCTAAATATTATTTTTTTACCACATTTATTATGTGCTTCGATAATT
The DNA here is from genome assembly GCA_948243855.1 of Flueggea neowawraea. Lineage (NCBI taxonomy): Eukaryota > Viridiplantae > Streptophyta > Magnoliopsida > Malpighiales > Phyllanthaceae > Flueggea > Flueggea neowawraea. The sequence goes on along the minus strand of CAODLS011792214.1, from coordinate 19,960 downwards.
TAATTTACAGTGACGTAATATTTTACCATACCATAAGTAATTATAGTATTAAAATTATTAATAGATTAAAATGAAAAGTTAGGATTTTATTATTTAATTCAATGGATAAATTTCACGTGCAACGCGCGTGATGATTTTACTAGTTTAATTAAATAACAAAAACTTTGATTTAATTAACAAATATGTCAATTTTCAAATTTGCTTGAGGAAAACATGAACTTTGGATCTTGTAACAATTATGTTTTTTTTTTTCAATAGCTAACATGGCAGCACAGACGGTGTCTGATGTGGCCATCATTGTTGATGTGACAAAAATACACGGTAAAACTGGGTCCAAATTAGCTTATTGGTGTAAAAAAATGTGAGCAATTTAGGCCTGTAAATTAAATGACCTCATTTCGATTCATCTCCCTCATTCTCTCACCTCCCTATATATCTCACGTTACCTGCTCTCCTTCTCCACTTCTCTATTTTGCTTCCCAAAACTAAACCCTCCTTCTCTTGACCACCCTTTGAAGAAGCCAACCCAACCCCTAAGCTCACCTCCTTACCAGAAAAATCACACCACTAATTAAATTTCGTTCCAAAGAAAACAGCGCCAAAAACTTGATCGGCTTCTTGCAAGTGCACAAGAATCAATTGTAGTAATAAAAACCCTTGGAGTATTCATTGGGTGTCGAATCTACATAAAATGTGGTCAAATAAAAGATAAAAGCAAGTAAAAACATCAAGTGAATTATTTTTGGGGTTTTGTTAAATAAAAGCAAGCAAGAAATTAAAACACAAGTTCTCAATAAAAGGAAAATGTTAGGGCTTTCGAGATAAAACCAATGATCTAGTTGTCTAATGAATGAAATTGGGTTTTAACAAATGGGTGTAAGTGTTCTCTCCACATGACTAACCTAAGACCTCTTTTGAGGTCACTCAAGTCGTACATACACTTCCTAGGAGGGTCCTTTCGGCCTCACCTAATCAAGTTAGGCCTATCAAGCGCCTTGAGGAATTTTTTCGAACACCTTGTAGGCAAAACCCAACCATAATTCTAAACAAAGAAAAAGAAATAGAAAGGAAAGAATGAAACTTCTCTCAAATGATCATGGAAGGCCCCTTCAATTCCTCTTTTATTTCCTCTTCAATGCTTGAATCTTCCTTGGAAAATGAGTCAGAGAATAATTCTCCTCTTTAATGTGCAAGTATCCAAGGTTGCCAAAAATGATGTGTAAAAAGAGTACTTATAGTCCTTTTGGTCCCCCATAAACCCTAGCAAAAGTATCCCAAAAATGTCCTTGAGATGTGCTTTGGTCCCCACAAGTTTGGCGTTTTCTGTCACATTGTCTCCCCTTATCTGTAGCATGTCACAGCCATGACAAATAAATGTCATGGCTGTGACAACTTTCTATCCACATTTGGTACTGAATTCTGCAACGACACAGACATAATATGCATTACAAAGTCATGTCTTCTATCTGTGTAATATGACACGGCCATGTCTTGCCAACTTCATGGTCGTGTCTTGTTTCAGAGTGTCTTTGCTTCACAGTTTTGCTGGCCACAATCGTGGGCTGCAACCACCATGGCCATGGCACCTTTTTTGTGCACTTTTTCTTCAATTTCTTCATCATTTCTTGAGTTGGTTCGAAGCTTTTTCACTTTGCACCTTTTCTTCATAATTTCCAACTCATTTTCTTAACATTCCTCTCATCTTACAAAGATCATAAATATTATATTAGATTCTTCATAAAAACATCATTTGTAGGACGAAAATGTATGAATTCTTACTTGATTTATCATGCAATTTTTCTTCAACATAATGCCATTACATTTACTATACAAGTCAGATTTTTCGGTCAGAGTTCTCACAATTTTGAGTCAAAGAATTCAATATTTTAAGGAAAGTTTATTGTCTTGTTCATCTTTATTGTGGCGAATGGATCTGACTTTTCAGGAAAAGAAGATGCTTGATATTTTTTGACCATGGCGAAGAGTGCAGAGATGTGGTCCCCCTGTGTATGGTACGTTTCAAATTTTCTAACATACTCCATATTGTGAAAGTGATTTATTTTATTGTGAATTTTCCACCATTAGGCAGTGGAAGTCGTAGCCTCTTACCCACAGCTATAAATTATTTGTTGGTAGAATTGTTTAGTTGAAATTAATGGATATTCAAACACGTGCTATTTGATTTTTGAAATACTATTTCAGCACCATGTAATAAAGTTAGGGTTTTTGTCATTATATATGTACTGTAAACAAGGGTTTCGTCAAGTCTTGGTATATGAAAATGAGCACCAATTGTTGATTTGAAGCTACTCGACAAAATTCATTATGTGAAAATATTAGTTACCCAATTTGCAGAAGTGATATTATGTGACAAAAATTTGCAAAAGTGATATTATGAGTTTATTATTTTTCATGAAATGCGAGAGGGTTAAGAGACAGTGGTGCACCAGGACATCCCAACTACGTTGGAACCCCAATAGCACTGCACTCCTAAGCTCCAAAATATTATTAATAGAAATAAAAAATTCATTACAAAATAACAATGAAAGAGAGGCTATGAAAAACGGTAGCACTTATTGGAACATAAGTCTTCATACAACATTCATAAGTAACGTGCATGACGACATGTCGGTCTCTTAAACAGTCTTGGTCGATATTTAGCCTTCCCATCAGAGTTACTCCTCGATTTTCAAGACAAAGAAATAATCCACTCACCTTCGTTCTCTATCCACAACAACCCATGAAGTTGTCGTAGTATCCCCCTTATCCGCTCCAGTGACACATGCACTAAGCTGAACAACACCAGCATAAACATGCCCTATTTCTGAACTATCATGATTCCCAGTATTACCCAATGGAGTCACAACATGTTGCTTCTCTGAAGTCACCTGTTGTAGAGATATATTAGCCTCTCGGCCATTTGATCAGTGTCTCACAAGCATATGAGAATCGATGTAGTTTTACCTTAGGAGTATCTTTAGGGTTATCGAATCCAAGGGAACGAGTGCTAATTGTGGTCAAAAAAGAAAGGAAAAGCAAATAAAAGCATCAATTGGTTGTTTTGTGGGATTTTGTAAATGGAACCAAGAAAGAAATTAAACACAAGTACTTAATAATAAGAAAACATTAGGGCTTTCAATGTAAAACCAAGGATCTAGTTTCCTAATGAATGAAATTGGATTTTAACAAATGGTTGTGAGTGTTCTCTCCACAAGACTAATCTAAGGCCTCTCTCAAGATCACTCGAGTCGTACCTACACTTCCTATGAGGGTCATTTTGGCCTTACTTAGCTAAGTTAGGCCCATTAGGTTCATAGAGGAATTTTATCGAAAACCTTGTAGGCATATGTATATCTCTATTTTAAACCATACCAGTTTTATGCAAGTGGACCTAACACAAGCTTCATCTATCGATTCTTTACTTGGGCTTTTCAAAAACAACATTGTGGTAGCTAAGCACAACATCATTCAATCGATAACAAGTCATAAAATCAACCACCAACAATAGATCTAACAATAAAATCACAATTAACAATAGATTTAACAATAAACACAATACCCATAATTAATCATTCATTAAGCAACCCCAATCCAAGGTCTAAATCTCTAATACCCTAACACAAAATCTAAGCTAGTATATTTACAAAGCTAGGCATAAAGCAAAAAATAAAGTCCTTAACATAATTTCTAAACAAAGAAAAAGAAGATAAAAGGAAAGAAATAAGCTTCTCTCAATGGGTGATGGAAGCCTTCTTGAAATCCCCTTCTATTTCCTCTTCAATGCTAGAATCCTCTTTGAAATTTGATGAGAGAATGATTTTATTCCTTAATGTGTGTGTCCAATGTTACCCAAAATGGTGTGTAAGAGGCCTATTTATAGTCTTTTAGGTCCCCACAAACCCTAGCAAAGTCCTTCCAAAATTGCCCTTGATGTGTGCTTTGGTCCCCATCTTTTTGTCTTATTTTTGTCACTTTTTCTCTCTCACGGGCACATCACAGCCATGACCTTATGGTGTGACTGGGTCATGTCCTAGAAGTGATTTTTTTCATGGTCAGTGCTCATGACCGTGAGCCACCACTATTTGTTGGAAAAATGCATTTTTCGGTCACACCCTTTGCTCACAATTGTGATCCATAACTGTGAGTGGATCACGGCCTCCCAAAATTTGGTCATGGTCATCAACATGAATGTGAGCCACTATGGTCCATTGGAAAGATTGGTCTTTGATCACACCCTCTCACATTCATGACCGTGACCGTAGGGTGTGACGACAAACGTTGCTCCTTTTGAGTCGATTTTTCCTTCGTTTCTTTCCATCACTTAGGCCCATTTTTTAGAAGTTATTTTTCATGCCTTTTTCAACCACATTTGATGCATTCACATTCACCCCATACAAAACACGAAAAGAGAATAAATTTGTGGATAATTAAGTACACTTAGGGAAAAAAGGCTATCTATTTATGCTTGAATTAATATGTAAATTTAGCATACATCAAATTCCCACACACTTACTCATTTTCTTGTCCCCAAGCAAACCAATTCCAATCAACAGGAAAGAATATAATTTAAATCAAAGAGGCAAGATAATTCTTATACTATGCAAGTATGCAAGTAAAGTGATCAAGAGAGGAAAGGCAATGATATTCGACATTTACAAAACATTAAACCTTGGCATTAAGAAGTTGTAATTTCGAGAGTTTAACTATCAAATCCCTTAGTCCATTGCCATTTACTAGGCTTATCTCCCCTATTGCTAAGTTTAAACACAATTCCTTTGTTTTGGAGCAAACTTGGCATCTTTTATTCATTATCGATTAATAAGTGCTTTCTTTCACATTTATTTTCATTGTTTTATCTAATTGATCACTTCCCTCTTATTTTTGGTGCTACAAACATAGTCAACGAATTAAGGGTCCGTCCCTGTGTATAAACACTTGTTAATGATTCCTCGGTTGTACTAACATTTTTTTCCACCACAAGTCCGTGCCATATGCGCTTGTCCTTATTTAGGTTCACCCTTAAAGAGAGACGTTTTGCCATTTCACACATTTAAAATAAGCACTTTTCATTCAATTAGAAGTCAAGTCTACTACCAAAATTTTCAAACATAATTCAACCATTCAAGCATTTTTGCCCAAAACAACTTAGCAATAAGCTTGAAAGCCTCTTTTATGCACACACATATAGACTAAAGAAGTTGATAAAGAAACTCTCAATCTTGCAACCTAAAAATGCCAACAACAAAACACCAATTTCCTAAAAAAGCATGCATTTCTCAATTAATCATGTTAAAAGCATACTGATACACTAACAAAATCCTCCAATCAATTCAATTCAAACTCATTCTTTACAATTTGATGCATTCTAAGAAAATAATAACAATTTCAAGCAAAATTTTCTAGCATTTTTGACAAGAAAAAAGAGTAAAACAAAGCATATAAAACAAATAACCCAAAGAAGCAATCAATAGCCCTTCCTCCCCACTTAGTATGCACATTGTCCTCAATGTTCAAAATATAAATCCGGATCAAACTAAACAAGCATGCGAAACATTAGGGCAAGTCCAATAGAAATAGTAAAGCATAAAGTAAAAACATAGGATTAAGAAAGCTTCTCTAATTGTCCCTTGCTCGCTATTGCTTTGTCTTTAGGGCATGAATCCATCGTTGCCATGAAACAACAAAGATAAGGGAACACAAAATATATAAATGCTGGAGTTGGTGAGAAGTATGACAACCTCTCATACCATTTTGGAAAAAACATGCAAAACAAAATCATAAATGTGCTTCCACCCTAAAATGCAAACTAAAATTGAAACCTACACTACATGCAAATGCAAGATAACCATAGTTTAATGTCATTTTGGAAGAGAGGTAGTTTAACATCATTTTGGACATATACAAAGGAACTATTTAGGATGCCAAATAGTCCTGATTGTGGATACATTCAAAGGTCTCAAACGCTTCCTATAAACAATAATTGATTTATGATCATGCAAAATGATGTCTATAGGACTGAATGAATGCACTTTAGAAATCACGAATGGAACGAACATTGAAATTTTGGGGTTATAAAGAAAATGATTTGTTGGTGGAAAATAATAAGCTTGTTGACCCTCAACAAATTCACTCTCTTTCCCTTTTGATTTCTCATTTCAACTCCCTCTTTTGCACTAGGTTTCTTTTAAGCCTTCTTCTTTTGGACACAATGCTGGTTTCTCTTTAGATTGCTCCTTACATTGGCTGTCACTCAAAGGGTTCAATGGTAGGAGTTTTGACACCATACAACATGTCTCTAAAGAATGCACCTTAGTTTCATCATGATTAGGCAAGTGTGTATGCACATTCTTAGAGACATGAAAGTCCACAATTTCCTTTCGCACTCTAAAAAGTATGATCTCCTTAGTCAAATCAATAAACATTCCACCGGTTGCCAAGAAGGTCTTCCTAAGTATGATAAGGGTGGTACATGCATCATCCATATCTGACACATAAAAATCGACGGGAAAGAATAACTTACCTACTTTTAGCAAGATGTTTTCCACAGCTCCAAGTGGTTGCTTGATCGACCAATCCGCAAGTTGGAGTTTCACAGGGCTAAGTGTAAGCTCTCTGATGTATCCTAAATTTACATTGATAATCAAGCAACAATGTATGTGTTATCATCCTATAAATTATGCTTTTATGGTGAAATTTATAAAATATTTGTGATGTTTGTAGGATGATATAAATTGAATAAAATGAGTTGAAAAAGGTGGAGAAATGATTCAAAAAGGAAAGACCCTAAGTAAACTCAAGAAAACATGAAGAAAATGAAGATTTCATGAAGAAAAGAGGTGTCACGGCTGTGAGGTTAAGTGTCACAGCAGTGATAAGGAAATTTTGGGTGCATTTTGAAGACAAAAAGGTGTCATGGCCATGACACTCATTTTTCATGGCCGTGACACTCTGAAAATGCCAAAAGTTAGCTCCGCGCGAAAAGCTGTCAAGTTGGGACCAAGGCACATGCAATGGGCCTTCTTGGGAGATCTTTTGATAGGGTTTGTGGGGGACCAAGAGGGGTATAAATATACCTCATCCACCCCATTTTTGGAAACCTTGGACATCACACATTCAAAGAAAGAGAAACATTCTCTCATCCATTTCCAAGGAAGATTCAAGTATTGAAGAGGAAATTGAAGAGGAATTGAAGAAGGCATTCATCATCCATTGAGAGAAGTTTTATTCTTTTCTTTTATTTTCTCTTTATGTGTTTAGAAATTTTTTTTAGGCTTTCTATTTCTTCTTTTATGGTTTGTGTTTATAATTATGATAGCTTAAACCCTTGTTAGCGTATTAGAGATGTAAACATTGGATTGATGTTGCTTTAATGGATGATTATTTTTATCAGTATTGTGTTTTTATAGTTATATTCATTGTTATTTATGCTTTTATTCCTAAATCTATTGTTGGTGATGATTTTATGACTTGTTACTGATTGAATGATGTTATGCTTAGCTACCACAATGTTTTTTTCCTAAGTGATGAATTGAAAAATGAAGCTTGGGTTAGGTCTACAAGTATAAAACTTGTATGGTTTAGAATAGAGATATACCTATGCCTACAAGGTGTTCGATGGAATTCCTCTATGATCCTAATGAGCCTAATTTGGCTAGGTGAGACCGACAGGACCCACCTAGGAAGTGTAGGCACGACTTGAGTAACTTTGAGAGAGGGCTTGGGTGATTTATGTGGAGACAACACTCACACCTATTTATTAAAACCCATTTTCATTTATTTAGCAACTAAATCCTTGGTTTCATCTTGAAAGCTCTAACGTTTTCCTTTTATTGAGAACTTGTGTTTACTTTCTCACTTGCTTTTATTTACAAAACCCCAAAAACAACCAATTGATGCTTTTATTTTCTTTCATCTTTTTATTTGATTACAATTAGACATGTTCCCTATGGATTCAAAAACCAATGAATAATTATTAGGTTTTTATAACTACATCGATTCTCGTGCACTAGCGAGAATCTGATCTAGTTTTTGGCGTTGTTGTCGGGGAACAATGTTTTTATTGTGGTCATTTTTATTTTTGTTTTTATTTACTTACTTGTTTTTTTTTCTTTTGCAATTGTTGGAATTTGTGCTTTTGAGACGCACTAGGAGCTTGGAAAATGAAGAGGTTATTCCTTTGATTCTAAAATAGAAAGGGTTTTAAGGGTGAACTGAGCTAACCAAAGAAGAGCAATGATGGAAGTGATGGATAACCCTCGAGATGTGGTTGAGGATACTAGAGTTGAGCAACCTAAAGGAGAAGTTGTTGGGAACCTATTGCTGGTCGGATGAATATGTGGGAGATACAAAGGCCGGTAATTGGAGCATCCCCTTCATGTATAAGGGTAAGCCTGGCGGCAAGGAACTATGAATTGAAGAGCATCAATTTTAGTATGCTACCATCTTACAATGGGTTACCATTGAAGGATCCACTCACATTCTTGAGGGAGTTCTACACCACAATCCAAACCTTCCCTCTTAGTGGTTTGACAAAAAATGAGTTAAGGATAAGGTGTTTCCTTTACACATTGAAGAATAGAGCAAAGATGAGGTTAATCAACTTGTCGGAAGGGTCACTTGGTACTTGGGATGAGATTTATGAAAGTTTATGATGAAGTACTACTCGGCCCAAAAGACGGTGGAGTTAAGGAGCAAGATTTGCTCATTCTCACAATTGAAGAGAGAGCCATTTCATGAGGCAAGGGAGCACTTCAAGCTACTATTGAGTCAATGTCCATATCATCAATTCTATTTGGCCTTATTGAATCAGTTCTTCTATGATGAGTTGATAATGCATGAGCAAACATTGGTGGACACCGCTTTGGGTGGTTATTTTGGAGTGAAAACGGACGATGAGGTATATGACATATGTAAAATGTTGGCAACTAATTCACAACAAAAAGCAGTTAAGGGATAAAGAGCATGCATGCATGAGATAAATACTTCCACTTCTCCTGAGTTAGCTTTAATGGTTGATGAATTATCTAGGAAGACAAATTTGTTGCTCAAAAGGAATGTCTTGGTGAATGAGAAATGTTCTTATTGTAGTGCGCTGAGACATGAAGAATTGAATTATGGTTTAAATAGTGAAGGAGGTGTTGTTTGTGATGAAGTGAATTATGTGGGGGGATTCCCAAATGCTCAACCTAGGAATGACCCATACTCAAACACCTGTAATTCGGGTTGGAGAAACCATCCCAATTTATCATGGAAGGGCCCAAACACCAACACAAATCAAGTTGAACCTATGAGATTCTCGAGATACCAATCTAGGCCACCACCACCTTTCCAACAAAACCAACCCCAACCATCACCCACACGAACTAACCAAGATAAAAAGCCACCCTTAGAGAACATATTGATGCAATTTATGTCTAAGATTGAGGCTAGAGATGCCAAGGTGGACTAAGCCATTCAAGCTCAACAATCCTTTATCCAAAACCTCGAAAGGCAAGTGGGCCAAATAGCCAAGACCATTTCAGATAGAGAAAAAGGAAATTTGCCTAGCACATCCCAAGTGAACCCCAAAGAGAGTGTCATGGCTATTACTTTAAGAAGTAGGAAAGAGCTTGAAGAGCCTAGTGTGAGGGAGATGCCTAGAAAAATGAAAGCTAAGGAGAATGAGAGTGTGATGAAAAAACCTACCATTGGATTGAAAGTTGTGGACCAAAAAGTGCAAGACAAAGAGCCTCATTCCAACCAAAAGGATGATGTGAAACCCTATGTGCCTCTTATTCCATTCCCTCAATAGTTGAAGGGCCACACCTAAACCAAAGATGCCAATTTTATGAAGTTTCTTGAGATGTTCAAGAACTTGGAGTTCAACATACCATTCTTGGATGTCATTTTTCAAATGCCTAATTATGCTAAGTTATTGAAGAAGATAGTGGCCAATAAGAAGAAATTAGAGGAGTATGCTATGGTGGCACTTACCAAGGAGTGTAGTGAAATTTTATTGAACAAATACCCTCTAAAGCTCAAGGAACCAGGAGCTTTATAATCCTTTGCACCTTTGGTAAATGGGCAAATGTGGATTCTTTATGTGATTTGGGTGCATCGATCAATTTAATGCCTTTATCCATATGCAAGAGGCTCAGGATTGGAGAACTAACACCTACTACTTTGAAGCTCCAACTTGTGGATCAATCAATCAAGCAACCACTTGGATTTGTGGTGAACATCTTGGTAAAAATGGGTAAACTTTTCTTTCCTGCCAATTTTTATGTAGTGGATATGGATGATGCTTGTGACACCCCCATATCATACTTGGGAGACCTTTCTTGGCAACCAGAGGGGTTTATATTGATTTGAATAAAGGGAGTATACTCTTTCGAGTGGGGAATGAAATTGAGGAGTTCCATGTCTCTAAAAATGTTTATCAATAATTGCTTAAAAAAGATGAAAACATGATGCATTCTTTAGAGTCATGTTGCATGGTATGTAACCCTCCACCATTGAATATGTTGGATAAAAAGCAAAGTGAGGAACAATCCAAAAGAACATCGATAGTGTGTCCACAAGAAGTAGGCCTTGAAAAGAAGCAAAGTGCAAAAGAGCAACAAGAAAAGAAAGTGGTTGAGAGTGGGAATGCTACATCAAAAGGGAAAGAGAGTGATGGCATCACCATGGGTAAGTTTGCTGAAGGACAAAAGGTATACTACTTTCCACCTAAAAATCATTCTCTTTATAACCCCAAATATTCTATGTGTGGCCCTTTTTCAATTTCTACATTTCATTCATTCGGTCCTATAGACATCATTTTGCATGATCATAAACACTTTGTGTTTATGGAAAGCGATTGAGAACTTTAAAGAGATCCATAATTAGGGTTAATTGGCATCCCAAATAGATCCTTTGCATATGTCTAGAATGACGTTAAAATACCTTTTATCCGCAATGACATTAAACTATAGTTATCTGTATTTGCATTAGTATAGATTTAAATTTCCATTCCAACTAGTGTAGAAGCACGTTTATATTTTGTTTTGCATGTTTTGCCAAAAGTGGTGTGAGAGGTTATTCCTTTTATGCATACATGTTACACCTCACCACCACTAGCATGAATTTATTTTGTGTTTCCCCTAACCTTGATGTTCATGCCAATGATGGAGTCGTGCATTCAAGGCAAAGAAATGGCAAGTAAGAGATAATTAGAGAAGCTTTTAAACCCTATCTTTTTAATTTATGCTTTATTGTTGTTATTGAACTTATTCCTCATGTATAGGTGTAAAAATAGAACTGAAACTGGCGAACTGGACCTATCAAAATCAGAACCGAACTTGAATCGAAGCCGACTGACTGTAACCCTCCGGTTATGGTTTAGGTTCCGGTTCCACCACTCTGAAAACCATCAAACCACTAGTTCTGAACCATTTTGAACCATCCTGTTGAAATGCCAGTTCAACCCGCAGGTTAACCGGCGGTTCAACCCAAAAAACCAACAATTTTAACTAAAACCAATGGTTAACCTTTTAAATCAGTGGGTTTAACCCTCTTAAACCAACATTTTCAATCAAAACAAAAGGTTCAATCTTTCTAAATTTTTTAAAAAAATTGATTTGAACCGGATCAAACCGGAATCGAAACCACTGACTGAACTAACCAAACCATTGATCAAATCGGTTAAAACTGGAACCGAACCAAAACTGTTGGTTTGCGAATCGGTAACACCTCTATCCTCATGTTCCTCATGCTTGCTTAGTTTGATCTGGACTTATATTCTTGAACATGGGGGACAATGTTCATAATAAGTGTGGGGGGAAGGGTTTAGTCATTGCTTGATGTTTAATTGCTTTATAGTCATTGCTTATGGGTGATTTTTCCTAAAAATGGTTGAAATTTTTGCTTGAATTAAGCTTTTCAAAAAGAAAATAGAATACATCAAATTCAATATCAATAAGATTTGAATTCAATTGGTTGGAGGAATTTTGTAGTGTGTTAGTATTGTTTTAAACTGATTAATTGAGGAATGCATGCTATTTGAATAATGTTGGTAATTTGGCATTTTAGGTTGCAATGTTGAGAGTTTCTTCATCAACTATTTTAGTCTATTTGTCAGGGCATAAAAAAGGCTTTCAAGATTGTAGCCAAGTGTTTTTAAGAAAATATATTTATATGATTGGATTTTGATTGAAAATGTATGGAGTAGACTTGGCTTTCATTTGAATGAAAAATGCTTATTTTTAGTGTTTGAAAAAATGAAAAACTTCTCTCTTTGAGGTTAAACCTAAGCAATGATAAGAACATGGGGTCCCAAGTGAAAACATAGGGACTTTTAATTCGCTAACTTGTTTGTAGCAACCAAAATAAGAGGGAAGTGAAAAAAAAACGAAAAAAAAAGAGAAGCACTTATGAAAGGAAAGTGAACAAATGAGGCCAAGTTTGCTCTAAAACAAAGGACATTGTGTTTTAACTTAACAATAAGGGAGATAAGCCTTATAGATGCCAATGGACTAGGGGATTTGATGGGTGAACTCTTGAAATTATAAATTCTTAGTGCCATGGTTTGTTGTTTGGAGATGTAGTAGCATCGCCTTCCTCTCTTTATCATTTCACTTGCCTACTTGCATACTATAAGAATTCTCTTGCCTCTTTGATTTGAATTGTATTCTTGCCTCAGAATTGGAATTGGTTTACTTGGAGACAAGAAAAAAAGAAGTAAGTGTCGGGGAATTTGATGTATCCTAAATTTATATTGATAATTAAGCAAGAATGTATGTGTTTTCATCCTATAAATTATGCTTTTATGGAAAAATTTATATAATATTTGTTATGTTTGGTGGATGATATAAATTGAAGAAAATGAATTGAAAAAGGTGGAGAAATAATTCAAAATAGAAAGACCCCAAGTAAACTCAAGAAAATATGAAGAAAATGAACATTTCATTAAGAAAAGAGTTGTCACAGCCGTTAGGTTAAGTGTCACGGTAGTGACAAGAAAATTTTGGGTGCATTTTGAAGACAGAAAGGTGTCACAGCCTTAACACTCATTTGTCATAGCCATGACACTCTGAAAATGGCCAAAAGTCAGCTTCGCGTGAAAAGCTATCAAGTTGGGACCAAGGCACATGCAAGGGGCATTTTTGGGAGATATTTTGGTATGGATTGTGGGGGACCAAGAGGGGTATAAATACACCTCATCCACCCCATTTTTGGCAACCTTGGACACTCACACATTCAAACAAAGAGAAGCAATGTTTCATCTATTTCCAAGGAAGATTCAAGTATTGAAGAGGAAATTGAAGAGGAATTGAAGAGGGCTTTCATCACCAATTGAGGGAAGTTTTATTCTTTCCTTTTATTTTCTTTTTCTTTGTCTGAAATTATGTTTAGGCTTTCTATTTTTTTTTCTTTTATTCTTTGTTTTATAATTATGATAGCTTAAACCCTTGTTAGGGTATTCGAGATGTAAACCTTGGATTCATGTTGCTTTAATGGATGATTATTTTTATGTTTATTGTGTTATTATTATTATATTCATTGTTATTGATCTTTTTATTGCTAAATCTATTGTTGGTGATGATTTTATGACTTGTTATTGATTGAATGATGTTGTGCTTAACTACCACATTGTTGTTTTTGACAAACCCATGTGATGAATTGAAAAATGAAACTTGGGTTAGGTCTACAAGCATAAAACTTATATGGTTTAGGATAGAGATATATCTATACCTACAAGGTGTTCCATGAAATTCCTCTATGATCCTAATGGGGCTAATTTGGCTAGATGAGGCCAAAAGGACACACCTAGGAAGTGTAGGCACGACTTGAGTGACCTTAAGAAAAACCTTGGGTGATTTATGTGGAGAGAATACTCACACCTATTTCTTCAAACCCATTTTCATTCATTTAGCAAATAAATCCTTGGTTTCATCTTGAAAGCCCTAACATTTTCCTTTTATTAAGAACTTGTGTTTAGTTTCTTGCTTGCTTTTATTTTCAAAACCCTAAAAACAACCAATTAATTATTTTACTTGTTTTTATCTTTTTATTTGATTACAATTAGACACTTTTCTTGTGGATTCGACACCCAATGAATACTCTTTAAGTTTTTATTACTACATCGATTATCGTGCACTTACGAGAACCCGATCTCTCTCCAATTCCAAGCTTCTTCTATATGGATGAGGGCATTAGATTGGCCGAAGCACCCAAATCACATAAGGACTTCACATTTGACAAATTCCCAATGGTGCATGGAATGATAAAACTCCCCAGATCCTTGAGCTTTAGAGGGTATTTTGATCGATGTCTTGCAAGCGTACAAGAATTGATGTAGTTATACTAAGGTGTATTCCAAGGGATATCGAACCCAAGGGAACAAGTACTAATGATGATCAATTCGTAAAATAAAAGCAATAAATAACATGATTTGATTTTTGGGTTTTTGGATTAAAAGACAAGATTAATAAAGCAAGCAATTGACAAAAGGAGCAAACAATAATTAATAAAGCGTTAGGACTTTTGAGATTTCAACTAAAGAATCCTACTTGCTACATTAATGAATGGGGTTTTAGGAATGAGTGTTCTCCCCACCAAACTAGCCTAAAGCCTCTCTCAAGGTCATTTATGCCATACCTACATTGACTAAAAGGGTCATAGCGGCTTCAATTAGCTAAACTAGGTTCATTAAGTCATTAAGGAATTTCATCGAACACGTTGTGGGCAAGCAATATCTCTATTCTAACCACACAAGTTTAATGCTTGTGGGCCTCACATAGCCTTCATCTCTCAATTCTTCAACTAGGCTTACCTAAACTACAACTATGGTGGTCAATCATAATCATAGTCAAGCATAACAAGTCAATAAATCAATACCATAGTCAATCATTTAAATTAAGAACATAAATCACAATACCCATTAAAAATAAACATCAAATATGGAATTCAAATGCACAAAAATAAAATCCATTCATTAAATAACAAGTATTCATCAATAGCTTACATCTCTAAGCCCTAACAATAGATTTAAGCTACCATATTTAAAGAAAACACAATAGAGCAATAAAAGCAACAATAAACATTTAAATCAAACACAAATGTGAAGAATTAGAGGAAGGGTTGATGTAGAGAAGCCTCCTCAAGTCACCTTCAAGAGATTCCTAACCTTTAAGCTTCTCCTTTTGTTATTGCACAAAACTTTAGAATGATCTATCTAAAATTTAAAAGAACAAAGAGAATGATTCTAGGAGTCACCTAGAATAACCAATAAAGTAAGTTTTAGAGTATTTATACCCCTTTACATGACCTCAAAACCCTACAAAATTTGTCTCCAAAATGCCCATTGAATATGCTTTTGGTCTCTACTTGTTAGTCTTCTTGCGTCACCCCTTTTTCTCTCTTTGTCACCATCTATAGCTCGTCACGGCCGTGACAAAATTCTGTACATGAAGGCATTGCTGAAAATGTGAAGACACCGCCAAAGCTTGCAAGCCACGGTCGTGTCTTTTGTCCGTGTAATAGGACACGGTCGTGTCTTGACATTCTATGGTCATGTCTTGGTTCTCCGCATCTTTTCTTCACGATTTTGCTTGCCAAGGCCATGGCATGCAACCACCATGGCCATGACACTTCTTTTGTGCACTTTTTCTTCAATTTCTTCATCCTTTCTTGAGTTGGTTCAAGGCCTTTTCACTTTAAATCATTTCTCCATCATTTCTCTCATCTTACAAAAATCACAAACATCATATTAAATTCATTATAAAAGCATGATTTGTAGGATGAAAATATATGAATTATTGCTTGATTTATCATATAATTTTATCATACATCAAACTTCATGACACTTACTCGTTTGCTTGTCCTCAAGCTAACCAATTCAAAACTCGGGGAAAGAATATAATTCAAATCAAATAGGCAAGAGAATTCTTATCCTATGCAAGTATGTGAGTAAAATGATCAAAAGAGGAAAGGCAATGCTATTCATCATTTATAAAACATCAAACATTGGCATTGAGTTGTTGCAATTTCGAGAGTTTAATGATCAAATCCACTAGTCCATTGGCATCTATAAGGCTTATCTTCCTTATTGCTAAGTTTAAAAACACAATTTTCTTTTGTTTTTGGAGGAAACTTGGCTTTATTCATCCACTTTTCATTCATAAGCGCTTCTTTCTATTTCTTCTTCTTCTTCTTCTTCTTCTCTTTTTTTTTTGCAACATCCTAATGATCATTTCTCTCTTATTTTGAGTGCTACAAACACAGTCAGTGAATTAAGGGTCCCTGTGTAAAAACATTTATTTATGATTCCTCGGGTATACTAACTTTTCAACCACAGGGTTGAAACCCCATACGTTTGTCCTTGTTTAGGTTCACCATCAAAGAGTGAGATTCTACCATTTCACGCATCCAAAACGAAGCACCTTTCATCCATATAAAAGCCAAGTCTACTCCAAAAGTTTTCAAACAAAAATCAATCATTTAAGCATATTTGATAAAAAACAACCTAGCAACAAGCTTGAAAATGCCCCCACATATAGACTAAAGTAGTTTGATAAGGAAACTCTCAATCTTGCAACCTAAAAAATACCAAATTACAAGAAAAAATTTCAACAAATAGCATGCATTCCTCAATTAATCATGTTAAAAGCATACTAACAGACTTCAAAAAGCCTCCAACCAATTCAATCAAAATCCTATTATTTACAAATTTGATGCATTCTAAACAAATTAAACACAATTCAAGCAAAAATTTCAAGCTTTTCTTTTTTGAAAATGAGCAAAATAAAGCATATAAACATAATTAACCCAAAGAAACAATTAATAACCCCTCCCTCATACTTAATTTGAACATTGTCCCTAATGTTCGACAAAGTAAAGCCGAATCATCCTAACAAGAGCAATGAACATGGGGCCAAGCCCAATTTGTCAACATGTAAAATAAAAGAGAGAGAGTTAAGAACGCTTCTCTGTTTGCCGCTTTGCTTGCTTTTGCTTCTTCCTTGGATGCATGGCTCCACATTAAGCATGAGAGAAGAGAGATTAGTCGACACAAGTGTATGGTTGTGATATAGGGCATATGAACATGAAGGCATATAAAACTCTTCTACTTGCTTTTATTCAATGCAAACATAAAATAAAATAAAGGATATGCATAGTTTAACGTCATTTCGGACGGTGATATGGATCTATTTGGGACGCTAAACAGTCCTTATGGTGCATCTCTTGTATGGTCTTAACCTCTTCCCATTGATTGTAATTTGTTTGTGATCATTAAGTAAAATGTCAATGGCACCACATGTATAAATTTTTTAAATTAAAAATGGACCACACATTGGAATTTTTGGATTCCAAAGAACATGATTTTTGGGTGAAAAATAGTAAACTTGTTGACCTTCAAAGAACTCACCCTTAGCAACAAAAACATCACATTCTTTCTTGATTTTAACATTTAAACCAAAACCATTTTCTAAATTATTAGCTTCATTTGCACTAGGTGTACTCTATTGATTGTGCTCTTTTGGACGCTCTCTTGTTTTGGAACTAGGGTCCCTCTTATCTTCCATATGACTCAAAGATGTTGGTGTGTTATTTGTTGACAACATGCAACAAGACTTTACCATTTTAGCATCATTATTTACATCCTAAAGTGGTAGCATTTTCAAATTGGTGAAAACATTAAAGTCTTGTGCTTCACTCCCCACCCTAAATGTCAATTTCCCGTTGTTCACATAAATTAGAGCTCTCCTCGTTGCTAAAAAGTGTCTACCAAGTATAATAGGAAGCTCTAATTCATGATCCATTCCAAGCATATGAAAATCAACAGGGAAATAAAACTTACCAACATTTACCAAGACATTTTTCATAATTCCCAAAGGATGCTTGAAGGAACGGTTGACAAGTTAGAGTGAAGCAGTTATTGGTACAAGTTCTCCAATCTCGAGCTTCTTCGATATGGAGGATGGCATCAGGATGACCGAGGCTATCAAGTCACATAATGACTTTTTGATATTTACATTTCCAATTGAGTAAGGAATAGTGAAGCTCCCCGGATCCTTTAGCTTTGGAGGTAACTTGTTTTACAATACCGCACTACATTATTCGGTTAGAGCCACTGTTGCATACTCCTCCAATTTCTTTTTGTTAGCCACAATCTCCTTTAAAAATTTTGCATACTTGGGCATGTGTGAAATGGCCTCAATGAATGGGATGTTCAATTCTAACTTCTTGAACATCCCAAGAAACTTCTCAAACTCCTTGGCTTGGGTGTGGGCCTTTAATCATTGATGGAATGAAATTGGAGGCACGTTGAGTTCCTTCTGCCATTGAGGAAATAGAGGATGAGGCACATGAGGCTTAACCTTACTTTTTTTGGTTGGAAGAAAACTCTTGGTTTTGCACTTTTTCTTCCATAGCTTCCTTAGAATTCTCAAGCTCTTCCACTATATACTCCTGCCTCTTATCTTTCATGAGCTCCTCCCCCACACTTGGCTTTTCAAGCTCTTTCCCAGTTCTCAAAGTAATGACCATCACACTCTCATTGGGATTAACTTAGGAGGTACTTGGTAGCTTCCTGTTTTCCCTATCCGAAATAGCCTTAGCAATTTGACCTACTTGCCTTTGAAGATTTTGGATGGTGGCTTGTTGGGTTTGGATAACTTGATCCACCTTGGCATCCCTAACTTTCATTTTAGACATTAATTGCATAAACTATTAGAGAATTTTAGGTTAATGAGTGGATAGCGAAAGACACTTGAAATGAGAGGAGAGAAATCAACACCAAGAATTTAGAGTGGTTCGGCCAATCTTGCTTATGTCCACCACCTAAGTCTCACCACTTAGGATTTTCACTATAACGGAGATTAATTTCGTCTCAATCCAACAAAGCCAATACAACAAGGTTGGTTCCGGCTCAACACCTTTAAGGCCTACACAATGTTGTTTTCCTTAGGTTCACAACAAACCTCTCTATACTGTTGTTTTCTATAGGCTTACAACAAACCTCTACAATGTTGTTTTCTATAGGTTTACAACAAACCTTTCTCACACTCTCAAAGTGTATACAAACTATTTACAATAGATGAAGCTCTATGCTAGACTTGGATATTTGAGTTTGATGCTTGAACTTTGATTTCTAGCTTGATTGGTCGTTCTTCTTGGTTGGAATTGATAGGAAATTTGGCACAATGAATTCTAAGGTTGTTCAACACGTTTTTGCCCTTCTCTTGATGTATTTATAGCATTCTCAGGCCATATGACCGTTGCTTTGAAGAAACTAGCTGTTGGAGTGCATTTAATGTAGCTGTAGCTTTCTGGACCATGCATAATGTACATTACACAAACAAGATGTATGTTGATCATACTGTTTTTCCACTTTACATACATTGCATATACCTTGACGTACATTGCTCAATTTTTTGCTTCCTTAACATATGTTGTAAATATAAAACATACATTATTTTGCCCATTCAACATTCCAGTAGCTTCTGTTTGCAATCAGCATCTTCCTAACGTACGTTGTGACTTTACTAATGTATGTTGGCTTCCTTTTAACATATGTTGTGAATGGGTTGACGTAAGTTGATCAAATGGATTCCAAATAATGTACTTCATCTTCTCTAAAACGTATGTTATTCACCTATAGAGCTTAGTTTTGCAATTCTGAGCTTTCCAACGTGTTTAGTTTCAAGTCAAAAGTTTTAGCTCATCATCAAAACATAAAAGAATCTTAATGTTGATCACCCTTGATCCAACAGGTTTTTAGCTTCAAAATTTGACATGAAAGACTTGGATGAAGCTAATATGATATTGGATATTAAAACCATAAGGAATGATAATGGTATTTTGTTGTCACAAAATCAATATTTGGAGAAACTTCTGAAGAAGTTTGATTGTTATGTTCTGGCACCTGTGAGTACTCCATATGATGCTGATACTCAATTAAAGAAAAATAGAGGTGAAATTGTATCTCAGTCTGAGTATG
>CAODLS011791903.1:0-15375 GCA_948243855.1 Flueggea neowawraea | reverse complement strand
AAAACAGTTCGCAAATACTACAAGCAATATTCATAGTATATATAAATATACACGCTATACAGTAATAGCCTTTCGAAAATCCATTTCGAAACCATTTGCAATCACAACAAACAACATGCACGAAGGCATATTAAAATCATTTATTTTCATGTCAAAACATATACAAGTGATATGAGACTAAACATGCGTGATATGGACTCTGCCAACTATCACGAATCTATGGACCAGGCATAGCGATAGGGACTCGCCTCCACCATACAGATTATGTGCCGGATCAGGACAACATGGCTACCGACAACCTTGGTAGCTGGGTTTTATCAGACATTGGTATACCAAATGCTACATACCTAGTAGCACAAGTGTCCCCCTATCGAAAACCAAAACGTAGTATCGTAAAGTACAAAAATCATATCATGCAATTCAGCATTTCAAATCATATCAACGATATATAATACATATATACCAGTTCAAATCCAAAACCAATTATTACACAAATAATCATTTTTATCTCAACCAATCCTTTAGATTAATCATTTTCAGATAAATATATCCAACACATCAAAAACAAGTAAATAGAGTTCGAGACATAGCCAATGTGTCTGAAGCTGCTATTTACTCACATGGCAATCCAAACCAAAGCACCAGTCAAGTCCCATTCGTCGGTGGCTGATCTCGTTGGCAAGGACAGGATGTTGTACACATAACACGTCACAAATATCACAATGTGGTACTATGCCAAATACCCAAATGCAAATACAGAAACTCTCGAATTCGCCCAAAATATAATCCGAAAGTGAATCTATCACTTCCAAGTCAAAATCCAAAATCTACATAAAATTACAGTTTGGTCCCCGACCGATGTAAAATTACGTTTTAATCCCCGAGACTCGACAATTCATGAAACTATTTCCGTGGTATCTTAGAATTATTGACTCGCAATCCATAAGTCAGAATCCCTAAATTCTACTCCAAACTCTAAGAAAATACGAATTTATCCTGGACTCGTAAAAATTACAAGTCAGCCCCTATGATCCCGAAAATCATATCTATCCTCAAAGTCTCTTAAATTCACAATTCTAACTACGACAGAAAGTATTTGCAAAAATGTCCTAACTCTGCCGTGTCGAGAAAATATTTACGAAAATGCCCAATCGCGTTCCGCTCGCTTCCCAAGGAAACCAGACATGTATTCCCACTCAAATCTGTCCCCTGAACACAAATTTGAACTTAGATTTCACAAACAATCAACATATTATCCTCAAATTAGCAAAATCCGAAACAAACCCTAGCTTCTCCAAAAACACACCAAATCTCTTGATTCAAAGCTTAAATCACATTTTTAAAAGTCCCCTAACACTTATTCTGACATCTTCTAACATCAACTAACTCATAATCATCACAAATCAGAACCTAGATGGATTTCGGCCCAATATGTGCGTGCAAGAATCAAAGCTTAAAATGATGTTTAAATGGAAGAAAAGGAATTGATCTTACCTCAGAAGTGGACTAGGGACGTTGGGAAACCAATGTAGAAAGATTCAGATGAGTTGAGAAAGTTTTGAGAGAGAAATTGAGAAAAATGACGGAATGACGTGTTTCGGCCCATTTTATGCATTGTAGATCAAAGGCAACGTACGTCGTACATAGTGACAACGTACGTCGTGACCCTGTAACGTACGTGGTAATACTTCCAGTAGCTATGGGTTTCGAATAAACACACCTCAACGTACGTCATAGTCAGACAACGTACGTTGTTCATCCTCGTCCCAGATAACGTACGTCTTACCTATGTAATGTACATCATGTTGCTTTTCCAGACAATGTGCTTCTTGCACAACGTGCTACGTACGTTGTTCACTCTCCCATCACATACTCGACGTGTCACGTTTCCCCACATACACCAAACTTCCTTCGAGGTTCGATGACACCTAATCCTCGACAAATATGTTTGATTACCTTCAAGGTCAAATTAGACTCGGTCGAAAGTCTAGAGGACTCTTAACCAAAACGGGCAGGATTTTACACAAATCAATCCCACTAGGTTCTACATCCTCAAAAAATTTAGCATTTCTTGATGCGACAATTCTAAGTGAATGATTAGGACAATATAACCTATAACCTTTAGAGTTTACTGGATAGCCAATGAAATACCCACTTATTGTTCTAGGATCCAATTTCTCTAAGTTTGGGTTATGCACCCTAACCTCAATTGGGCATCCCACACATGGACATGATTTAAACTAGGTTTTCATTCTTTCCATAGTTCAAAAGGTGTTTAAGGAATAACTTTTGATGGAACCCTGTTTAAAATGTATATTGCAGTTTTCAAGGCCTCACCCCAAAGGAATATAGGAAAATTAGTAAAGCTCATCATGCTTCTCACCATTTCCATTAGTGTACGGTTCCTCTTTTTAGCTACACCATTCTGTCATGGTGTACCAGACATACCATATTGTGCAAATATTGTGCAAATGCACTTAATGATTGTCCTTTTCTGTATATCTTCCATAGTACTCCACACTCTATCAGACCTTTCTCTTTTAATTTTGTTTTTTGTTTATTTCTCGACCTCAGCTTTATAGATTTTGAAAGCATCAAGTGCTTCCCTTTTATCATGTAAGAGATAGAGATATACGTGTCTAGTAAAGTCATCGATGAATGAAATAAAATATTTCTATCCATTAAGGCAGGGAGTATTAAATAGATTGCATATGTTTGTGTATATGATTTCTAAAACTCCAGAACTCCTATTGGCACCTTTTGTGGTCTTGTTAGTTTGCTTCCCCTTAATGCAACTTAAACAAGTACCAGAATCACTAAACTCAAGAGTTTTTAATGCTCCATCATTTATTAACCTTTTTGATTCTGTCCATAGAGATGTGACATAATCTCTTATGTCATAAACTGTATGAATTTTCATCACAAATACTTCTTTTCATGCCAATGATTTCATTATGTAGATTTGAATAATTGCATTCATAAATGGGGTCAAGTTGATTTTTATATAAACCATCAACCAAAGAGTCATAGCAAACAATATTTTTATTTTTAAAAAGACTAAATGTTGAATTTTTAAAGATAAAACTAACACCAACTTTCACATGCCTAGAGATAGAAACTAAATTTCTTGGAAAGGATGGAACATAAAAAGTGTTTTCAATATCTAAAATAAAACCACTTTCTAAAACCAATCGAAAATTCCCCACAGCCTCAACTTGAGAACCTATCTTATTGCCAGAATAGATGAATTGCTCATTTCCCTCCGGTTTCCTTTGGCTAAGAAAACCCTATATAGTGTTGACAATGTGAATTGTTGATCCTGAATCAATCCACCAAGTATTATTTGACACATCAACCAATAAAGATTCAAAACACACAAAAGAAATGAAAGTACCTTTCTTTTCCAACCACTTCTTGTACTTAACACAATCATTTTTCATATGTCCCTTTTTCTTGCAAAAGAAGCACTTATTGACATCTTTCTTCATTGACACATTTCCATCTTTCTTAAATTTAGGGACAAACTTTCCTTTTTTCTTGTTCCCAATTTTGTGAGTTGTGAGATTCGCACTCTCTTGCTTCATATCTTGTTTCTCATGCTTTAACCTTTCCTACTCTTCCACACACATGGTCAGAAGTTCATTCATAAACCAATTCTCTTTACGTGTGTTGTAAGAGATCTTAAAAGGTCCATATTCTGTAGGCAGAGAATTAAGCACAAAATGAACAAGAAATGCATCTGAAATATCAATGCTTAAGGATTTGAGTTTTAGCACTTATATTTGTCATTTCCATAATGTGCTCACGCACACCTTTAGAATTGTCAAATTTCAACCTTGTTAGTTTCTTCATAAGGGTGTTGGAAAGGGCCTTATCAGAGGTCTCATATTGTTTCTCAATTGCCTTTATAAGATTATTGACCTCATCACATTCTGGAATTGATCCCTTGATGCTCTTGTTTACACGACCTTTTATGAGCATCATGCTCAATCGATTGGATCGCACCTATTGCTCATGACAAGCAACTTGTTGCGGCGTACTTGATTCGATAAGAGCTGGTGGCTCTTGCTCCTGAAGTGCCAAATCGAGATCCATGCACCCAAGTGTCAGTAGAATTTTCTCTTTCCAATCAACGAAGTTGTCACCACTTAGCATTGGATTATGAGAAGTGTTATTCAACAAAGCATTAGGTAAAACTGCAATAAACCAAGAAAGACATGAATAATCTTTACAATTGATAAATCTAACCTCCTGTGGGTAAACGTTACAATCATGCATAAAATTCATCAATCAAATAATAATGAACTTAATATGAAACACAAATAGACATTCTGTACCTATGAGCCTAAGATTATCAAGTTTGCATTTCATACATAATTACAAAATAAATCCATGGTAAATAATTACATTCCTATGGGCCATGCACTTATTTTTCATACATCACCACCTTATATGCCATATTCAAACATTAATTGATCTAAATCTTGAGATGCTGTGGCTATTCTCAAGGCATTATATGACAAAATTTCAAGTAAAGCAAGTTTATAAATCAAACCATATAACCAATTTCAACTAAATTATGACTCAATAGACACTACAACTTCTTTTAGTAGATTTAATGACCATATAGTTATGTCAAATAATTAGTGCCCACAATTAAATAAATAAATACAAACTACTAGCATATAGTGATCCAAAACATGCGGCTCATAAAACATTATTGAGTGTATAATTCATTATTAAAAGATATTTAATAAAATTGGGCATGCGGTTAATATATTCACAAGAAACAATCCACATAAACAGGTGCCGCAGTTACTAAAAGAAACTAAAAACTTCAATTTAAATCCTAAACAATTGCCAAAGCCATTCTGAATACGAACTTAATATGCGGTGCGAAGTGGTGACGATTCAAATCGAAGCATTGACTTACATAAAATTGAATCGATTCAAGCGGCAACAGAAACAAAACATTATAAAATTCATCCATTAAAAGGAAATTATGATGCACTAAAATCTTAAATTGACAAAGTATAGTGACCATTATGTGCAGTTCAGTTGATAAACCATTATTACAAAAAGTATAAAATATTCATATAATCATTCGGTCCACGCAAAATCCATATTCTAATAAGAAGCAACTTCACATAATTCCAATCAATTTTGTTCCAGTAATCACATGTTGCATGAGATAATAACATGAATGTAATCGTTAGGCCCAACTTGGACAAACATTAAAACAAGCCGATGACAGTCGACAATCAATGCAAGACAAAGAAGATTATTCCAAGACAGAATTCAATCATTGAGCAATACGGCAACAGACCTATACTCTGATACCACTAATGTTAGATTTTACATACAATAAGTAAAATAGATGTCCAACACATACCTGATCCTCCAGCTACGATTGCTCAAGTTAATCACCAAAATTTGTCTCGGCAAGAAATCACGTCCCTCTTGCTCTCAATAATTAGAATTTGTTTTGGTGTCTTGCCGAGACAAATTTTGGTGATTAATTTGAGCAATCATGGATGAAGGATTAGATATGTGTTGGCTATCTATTTTTTTATTGTATGTAAAATCTAACAATGCTCTCCTTGCCCGTGAAAGTTCAACCTGCAAAGAAGAACCAAGAGCATCAGGCTCTGTAATTTATGGAGACAAACTTAAGAAATACACAAAACAATAATTGCTCAACGCATCACAAATGTCATTGAGAATTAAACTCTTTTTATTGCATCTTTTGCTGATTGCCTTCTAATGCGACAATTTAAATTTTCACTTGGAACTTAACAGAGCTCTCTCATTCAGTCGTCAACAATGGTGAACATTCCAAAGACAAAGAAAACTTACTGCAAGAGAAAGGAATGCAGAAAGCATACCTTGCATAAAGTTACTCAATACAAGAAGGGCAAGGATAGTCTTGCTGCTCAATGGAAGCGTCGTTATGATTGCAAGCAATCCGGTTATGGTGGTCAGACCAAGCCTGTTTTCCACAAGAAGGCTAAAACCACTAAGAAGATTGTGTTGAGGCTTCAGTGCCAGGGTTGCAAGCACGTACCCTAGCATCCGATCAAGAGGTGCAAGCACTTTGAGGTTAGTGGAGACAAGAAGCAGAAGGGAACACCACTGTTTTAAACGTGTTATGGTGGATTTATATGTTGTTTCATCTCACTTTTTTTTATGTTTACCTCTTTTTTTGGAACCGAAAAGTTGTTACTTTGTTTCAAGCTGCAATCGTTAATCCAGAAAAAATTGTCAAAGGTCACGGAAAAAGGATGGTAGGCACAGCCAGTAAGTAAGAACATTTATTAAGGGCGAAGATTCATAAGCATCTCTTACCAGCTGGAAGGAACTTTTGCTCTTATGGAACAAAGAGAAATAAAATCTTTATCTCTATGCAGGTTCGGCTGTCAAAAGCATTATAACCTGAGTGCAAAGAAACCATATGAGTAAAGGAAAATTCTGGCAATTGTTTCAAGTTTCTGATTGTTAATTATGTTCCGTTTTTTCAGAAACCAGAAAACTAGACACTACAAACAAAGAATAGGCGGCTTTTTCTTCTTTGGAGTTCTGAGACTTATCTATAACCAAAACAATTTGAAAATTATTTATACCTGCTCATCATTGAATGCACACTACAATCGGTACTGGTCAAAAGAAAAATTATGCTCCAAATTAGAATAAAAGTACTCCATCCAAAAAATTGGCATCCAAACATAGGCTATTTTATATAACCTGCTATCTAAATTCTTTCATTCTCTGAATAAGTTGGTTCATATATCAAATTTTGAGACACAAAATTTAGGTGAAAGAGGCAAACCAGATTTTTTTTTGGGAAGAGGCTTGACTAAAAAAGGACGGTACATTCCGGCAAAAAACAAAGCCTAACGAAACGACACAATTAACCTGAAGTTTGCGCAGGTGCCATGCTTCACGGGCAGAGATAACCTCAAGCATTTTATTCTTACATCGACTGAAGTTTAAAATTGTCATCATGCTCAGAGTCATTTTGCCAAAGATCTATTCCGCCCATGTTGCTGCCAATATTCAACACATTTAAACCTTCACAATCCTGGATTGTTTAGAAAGAAAATGAGTAAAAAAGCAAGTTCTAATAGTTATTTCAAGTTCCTGATAGTTAAAATATGTTGGGCCTTTTTAAGAGGTCTAGATAACCCCACCCCCAATTGAAGTTCTATAACTTTTCCGCAACCAAAGCAATTTTTAAGATATATATATCTGCTCATCATTGGATGAATACTATTTAAAATAAAAAACTTATGCACCAAATTAGAGCAAAAGTACTCTCTCCAAAATATTGGGATCCAAACAGAAGCAAAGCAAACATTGAGATTTTGCGCACCTTTGGAATCTGAATGTCTCTCCCGTCAACTTCAAGGCAAACTTGCCACAGTAAGTTGGCAGATGCTTTGTCCAATACATGCCTAGCACCTTCACTTGCATATCATAATTTATTTGCAAACCACAATTACATTACAATTAGTCAAGTCTCATAAGAGAAAATAGCATTATAGAAGACGACATATTCTGAAATCTGGATTAACAGGACAGTGTCATGCTTGCTTGCAGTTCAAAAATAAACAATCATCTCTACAAACCGGGAATCTGATGTATGCACACATTTATATTAACTTTCAATCATCTAATTTTTCCTCAATTTGCATGTCCCAAGATATTTTATAAAAAATTAGTTTAATAAATTGATGCGAATTTGGATAGTGTTGAATACATTTACATTAAAGAATTTATTATTTCTTTTAAATTACCAAATTTAAACCTAACACCATGACAAAACTACGACACAACTCTCTCTCTCTCTCTCTCTGTGTTTTTCTTCTTCTTCTCCAACGCTAATCTCTGTGTCTCTCCTCTTCATCCTTCTCTTCGACAACCATCTCTGTCAAGCCCAAATCATGTTGTCGTCTTCTTCCAGTCACCACCACCAACGGATCCTAAACCACTTCATCCCTTAAGTCTACATAAACCCGACCACATCACCCATTCCAATCCACCCCTCACTCTTGATTTTCTTTTGATTTTGGACTAAAATTAAGGATGACTAGGTGCATAGAGGCTACTCAACGTCAAGGGAGAGAAAAGGAGCCAACCCAGAAGTGACGACGTGTTGATGGCTCATCTAGTCACGCGTCGAGGCAAACATTATCACTGCCTAGCCCGTTGCCTGCTAGTCAGTCGATGCTACGATTTACTGATTCAGAGCATATGGAGAGATATAATGTTTTAAAGGGAAAACCATTTGCGAGTTGTACCTTTATTGATTAGACAGTCTTACAATCGATTGGCTTGGAATAAGAGGTGAAATGTTTGATTTCAACTGGGGCATGGTCAATATTTTTTGAGATTCAGGATTTGGCTTTTTAGGAGTTAACATTAGAGGTGCTATCCACATTCAAGATCTGTGGGAAACAGCAAGGGATGGATGTTCATGATCTAATCCAGTTTCGGGGTATGGCGAATGGAAAAAAATGATCTACACGCAGTTCTCTCTCTACATGGGCTTATATACAGAGGAGTTTGTTTCCATTCCGGCGTACATGGAGCTTGCCACTCGATTTCTCAGACACATATCCACTGATACTTATTGGTTTCAGATCAATCGAGAAGATAGATATAATCCTAACAAATCAAAAGGCTCTACACTACAGTTACCTGCTCTGAGATTTGTACACCGCGTAGTGGCTCACACTATCAATGCTTGAAGGGATAGTCCAAGAGTAGTTGGTAAGCATGATTTACTCTACCTCTATAATATGCGTGAGCGCTACCTAATTCACTTAGGATATGCCATCCCAAACTTCATCCTTTCCCAATCATAGAGGGTGAAGAAGACAACCTTGTATGCTGGACATTACATCACCCATTTGGTTAGGGGTATAGGTCTTTTTGGTCAACTTCCACAATGGAGTTGATGTGTTAGATGGCTCCCATTTAGTGAGCTACTCTTATCAGTATGAGGATGATTAAGAGGCCCCAAGGACAGACTTATGTATTAGTTGGTACACCACATCCTCTGGTAGAGCAAGTTCAGAGGGTCCACCCTAATCCACCCGAGTAGTTGACTCCTTCGCAGCCACCTACACCTCCTACACATCCACATTCGTTCGGACATAGTACAAAACCTTCATAGTCATAAATTCAACTTGATAGGATCGAGAGGATCCTTGAGCAATTTGACACCAGAATGGCTAGTATAGAGACGGATGTGGTAGTTATTAGACTACACCTTCAGATGGGCATTCCTCTGCAGGCGCATACAGGATTGGATGCACCCACGGTGCTGCTACAATTTGAGCCAACACATTTGGGCACCATGATCTTAGGGTCATAGCCGGGATCACCCACTACGTGATCCAAGTGTTATACTCTTTTGGTTTATGTTATAGCCATAGCAAGGGAATAACCCTACTCTGATTTTGCAAATTTATTTCTTTATTTTGTTTATTGACATTAGAGTCACACGTGAAGTTATCTATATTTTGATGTTTTATTTATATTATTAGTGGTTTCCTTATTTCTTTTATTTTGCAAGGCTTCTCCTAATTTCGAATAGAATCCACGCCTATTTTCAGCTTTATGAACTTGCGTTCAGGGAAGTTCTAGAACTCATTATTTTTCCTCTCCCCATTTTCAATTACTTTTGTGCCTTATTGGGTACATTGAGGACAATGTTCAATTTTAAGTATGGGGTAAGGCATAACCATCCTTAGTCAAAAAAATTGTTTATTGTGGCTGTAGGTATGCATGTTGTGTGATTGTACAAATGAATTGATTAGTTAAGAATTTTGAATATGCCTTGGTTACTTTGAGACTTAGATTGACATTCTCGATTAGGAAGAGTTTCGGGCTTGTGATCAAAATTTTTCGCTTTGACTTGTTCATTTTATTCGATTAATTGATTTGGTTGTTAAGTGATCATTCAAAAAAAAATTAGGGCATTTAAGTTCTAGAAATTTAAAAAAAAAAAGGAAAAAGAGAAAGAGAATTTATAATAAGAAATTAAGGGTTGCTCGTAACTTGCTTGAACCTAAACAAGGACAAGTACATGGGGTTCATAATCTACTCCACTGTCTGTTGACATGAGTATGCAAAGCACTGCCATAGAGAGGTTTTTTAAGTAATCGGGGACACTCATCACAAATAAGTGGTTTTCGCATGAAAAATGAAGACTTCCTTTATGGTGGAAACCTAAATAAGTGCGAAGGCACAAAATTTGAACCCTTAATTTACTGACTGTGTTTGTAGTAAGCAAGTTACTGAGATGGTTGGATCTATTAACATGTTTGAATATAATTTGAATATGAACCTTATATTCCCAATTTTTTCAAATGCATTCCTTTGCAACTAAATTGATGAGGTGAATGGATGATCAATTCAAATAAACTAATTTGATTATTTGAGCTCTTAGTTATGCTCATTTGTGGTGTCATTTAATTCTATTGGTAACTCGTGCATATTTGGATTTCTCTGTTGTTTAGTATATTTCTATTCAATAATATGAGTCTCATGCCACAATGGATTGATTTTTCTAGGATGTGTACCCCTGTTCTATCTTTTATTTGGTTGAGAACAAGCAAAATCTTAAATGTGGGGTAGTTTGACAAATGCTTATTTATACATATTCTTATTGTCAAATTCCTTTCTTTTGATTATAAATTGAGTGGTATTTGTAGGTTCTGGTAATTTATTGGTTCATATTATGTTTTTCACATCAATTAATGGTGTCTTGAAGAAAAGGAACGAAAGCAAGTGAAAACGGACCTTAAATGACAATCTCTAAGGTTTTTGGAACAAGACACGACCGTCATTGCTTAAGACACAACCGTGTGATAGATGGTGGTCACCATGTGTGGCTCTGGATTGCAAACCACATGTTTTTAATCAAGACACGGCCGTGTCCTTACTCATGTCTTAGCTTGACTTGTCAAATATGCTTTGGATTGCAACACACGGCCTAGGAAGCAAAGACACTTTAGGAAGCCAAATGAGGAGAGGTCGTCATTTCACACCAAAAACACACTTTTAGAGAGAGAAGGAGCTGGGTTTCAAAAGAAGAACGTCCTTGGAGAAAAATTTCACCAAGATTGATTGGATTTCTTAAAGATTGAGGGATTCTCAATGGGTTCCTCCATTCTTTCTTTCCTTTCATTCTTATTGTTGTATTTTCTGTAATTATGAACTAAATTCAACATGCATCTAGTTGTAGAGAACCCTAGGATGGAATTGTGATTGGATTTTGTTGCTTTGTTCATGAATTGAGACTCATATATAATATGAATTGTATTATTGGATTGATTTTTGCTAGCTGGTCTATCCAAAATTGATTGCATGCGTGGGCATCAAGAGATATACCGTGTGCTTAGAATCACTCATAAGTAAGAGGAGTTGCACGTAAACCTAGAGATAGGTCGACGTAGGTCAAACTTAATATGGGAATTCAAAAATCAGAGTTAATGCAACGTGGGGGTTTAACTAGGAAGAGATTTCGATTAATCAACTTAACGTTAGAGGTTAATTGACTAGAGAGAGCGGTTAACATATTTTAAGAATTCATACGGTCCAATTGAATAAATAGGTAACTTATGTTGAGTTTGGTTTTGATGATGATGAATGCAAAACACCAATGAAAGAGGTGCATGTTGAGTTCAGTTTTGATGATGATGAATGCAAAACAACCATGAAATAGATGCAAAGCTATAGACTTGCTCATATCTAGCCATAAAGCACCTTATGAGTCATCAAAGCATGTCGAAGGATGGATAACTATGTCCTACGCACACAGCAGAGCCTATAAAGCGCATAGACGTGTATGGAAGTGAAGGCAGAAAGCATCAGATCTTTCTCTACGTACGCAGTAGTTGTTACTACACATGTTGACGAGCATCCAGATTGATGAGAAGAAAGCCAAGGCACTCGGATGCACGTTGAGATGAATGGTGTGCACGTTGATGAGCAAAGACATGATCATTAAAGCAAAGCTCAACGCAGAAGACAAATGCAATGCACGTAGATGGAGATGACATGTGATTGAAGTAAAACCAAAATATATTGCAGCGTGTCAAAACTTCAAAAAGGGAATATTCTCTAAGATGAATTCAGAGAATATTAGAACAGTGAGTCACGCATAAAGCATGAAAATACAAAGGTGTCAGATGAGGAGAGCTAGACTAGCTGACAAAATCAAGACGCTCATTGGGAATTTGAATTTGAATATTCCTGACATTCCCTGACACAAATCACATGCAAAATCAAAGGTGCAGACTTTGATTAGACGTCTATGTACATAGAACAAAGTGCAACGCACGTAGCAAGCCACTGGGTGAAAATCACACATTCTGAATATCAAGGCAATGCACGTATAAGGTCGCTCTATGCACGCAGAACTCAAGATCAACGCACGCAGTAAAGAAGCTAAGCACGTAGAAGTTAATCCACATAAAGTCGAGAATACTAGAGTTCTTACAATGCATGTAGACCTGCATACACAGTACACAAAACTCAGATGGATCGAAGTTCTATGCATATAGTGAAGGGTGACGTCATTATTAACAGATTTGTTTTATCTCACAACGGCTACTTCGAAGCTCCAATGGCTATATTCTTAAAAGTGGCTATAAATAGACGTCCTAGAACAGAAGAGAAATAAGAGATACCTTTGCTAAGACTTGCTATTCATTTTATCTCTCTTTTTTACCTTAGAACCCATTTGAGCTATCTACTTTCTATCTTATTGTTGGATTGGTGTGAGCTTTAATCTGTCAAATCTTTAGGGATTAAATCTGTAACGAGCAAGGTTATTTGCTTAGAGTAGATAGGTTTTCTAATGAGCCTTAGAAAACTACAGTGACGATTTGCTAGTTGATCTCATAAAAGCTAGATGTTTGGTTTTCTAGTTAAGCCCACGAAAACTAGAGGTGTTGTTTACTTGTTTCGTCCTGAAAACAAGTAGTAATGGTTTTCTAGTTGAGCCCGCAAAAATTAGGGAAACAGTTTGCTAGTTGAGCCCGTAAAAACTAGTGATTTGGTTTTTTTTTGTTTTGTCCTTAAAATAAGGTGTGGCGTTTTGCTTGTTGACCCCACAAAAATAAGTGTAACGGTTTGCTTATTGATTCCGCAAAAACAAGCTGTTATAAATGGTTTCTCTCTACCCAGAAGTGAGGAGTTAATTGATTGAACTCTATAGTGAATCTAGAGGAATGGATATAGGTCAAGAGGACCGAACCACTATAAATATTGGGCTTTGATTTTCTCTCTCCCTTACTCTCTATATTTACTTTGCCTTAAACTTGCTTTATATTGTTTGTGAAATGGTGATTTAAAGCTTCCGCTCTTATACTTTGATTTTGATTATAAAAGACTTTGTTATTTGTTTAAATTGCAAAATATTTTTGACAAAGTTTTGAACTTGCTAAAAATCCAATTCACCACCCTTATGGAGTGCCATTCCATTCTCATTGGGACCAACGACTGAGTTTATAGCGCAAAGTTGCAGATTTGCTGATATCTAGCAAAAAAAACCTTATAAGTCATCAAAGCATGTTGAAGGATGCACAATTGGATTCTACGCACACAGCAGAGCCTACAAAGTACATAGACGTGAAGTAGATGCTACTAAATTGTTGAGCACTCGATTCTACACATGTTGTACCTCGGTCTATGCACGTAGACGGGACCATCAGTCAAACTAAGAAGGACTCATGAGACAAGTCTCATCACACTCTACAACGCATGCGTAAGGGAGCAAAGGAGATATCCTTAAAAGGAGTATACTATGCACGTAACACAGTATACAACAAACATTGCTAGAAGATGACGTTTGATTGAATAAAGACAAATTCTGTTGCAGTAGGTCATAACTTCAAAAAAGATAATATTCTCTGACATGAATTTAGAGAGTACTAGCATAATAAGCCACGTACAAAGCAAGAAACACCAAGGCGTTAGATGAGATGAGCTGGACTAGCAGATAAAGCCAAGACGCTCTTTGGGAATTTGAATATTCTTGACATTTCCAGACAAAAATCACGTGCAAAATTAGAGGTACAGACTTTGACAGAACGACAATACACGTTGAAGGCCATACAACGCACGTAGCAAGCCACTGGGTAAAAAAGCACATTATGGAATTCGGAGCAACGTACGTTTTTTAATAGAGTTAAGGACTTAGATGCTAATTTACATAAAGTCGAGACCACTAGAGTTCTATTAATGCTCGTAGACTTTCATACACAACAAGTAGAACTCAGATGGAACAAAGTACTATGCACGTAGATGGTGGCTACACAAGTAGCGAAGGATGATGTCGCTATAGGACAAGATTTGTTTTATCTTGCAACGGCTACTTCGATGCACCAACGGCTATATTCATACAAGTGGCTATAAATAGATGTCCCACGTCAGAAGAGAAGTAAGAGATACCTTTGCTAAGACTTGCTAATTATTCTATCTCGCTTCTCTACCTTTATAACCCATTTATGCTATTCATTTGCATATAGTTCTGGGTTTTGTGAGCTTAGATTTTGCAATATATTTGGGCTGATTTGTAACAAGCAATGTTAATTGCTTGAGGGTATTAGTTTTCCTTGTTAAGCCTTGGAAAAAAAGAGTGGTTGTTAGTGAGCCTTTGAAAACTAGTGTGTAACAGTTTGCTAGTTAATCCTACAAAAACTAGTAGTTTGGTTTTCTAATTAATACCGCAAAAACTAGTGGTTCAGTTTGCTAATTTACCTCACAAAAACTGGTGGTTCAGTTTTCTAGTTGATCATGTAAAAACTAGAGATACAATTTGCTGGTTGAGCCCGCAAAAACAAGCATGTAACAGTTTTCTTGTTGATCCTGTAAAAACAAGGTGTAACGGTTTTCTTGTTGATCCTGTAAAAACAAGGAGTAACGGTTTTCTTGTTGATCCCGTAAAAACAAGGTGTAACGGTTTCCCTCCACTCGAAAGTGCGGAAGATAGTTGATTGAACTCTCTAGTGAATCTAGATGAGTGGACGTAGGTCAAGAGGACCGAACCACTATAAATATCGGGCTTTGATTTCTCTCTTCCTTACTTTCCTTATCTTGCTCCATATTTGTTTTACATTGTTTGTGGATTGGTTGTTTTATTTCTTCCACATTTAACTTTGATTTTGATTTGAAAATAACTTTGTTATTTGATTTAGTTTGCAAAATATTTTCAAAAAAAAATTCAACTTGCTAAAAATCCAATTCACCCCCCTCTTGGAGTGTCATTACATTGCTCATTAGGACTCACAATGGGTATCAGAGCTTGTGCTCCTGATATTATATTTAGCTTAACATCCAAAGAGTCAAAGATCCCGAAAATGA
>CAODLS011791848.1:0-11894 GCA_948243855.1 Flueggea neowawraea | reverse complement strand
ATATTCTTATTTATATATAAAAAAATTTTATAAATATAAAAATAAAAATTATATATATATATATATATATATATATATATATATATATATATATATATATATATATATATATATATATATATATATATTCGGTACTACTTTTGGCTCTTTGGTTTGGGACAATTCAGAACGGTTTAGGTCGGTTCTCAGTACAAGTATTGTTTAAGATCCAGAACCGTCCCAAATAAAAATTTTGGGGCGGTTCTGTTCAGAGAAAGTCAAAAGTCAACGATTCTTTTCAGTTCCGGTTCTTTTTTGTTCGAACATTCAGTTCGATTCGGGAATCTTCAAAACCCATGAGCAGCCCTATTTTGTAGAACTTTGAAGACCTTTGAAGTCCTGAAAAATCAAATTTTTGTTTTGGTTGGAATTAGTTTTTTTGCAAAAAAATCAGTTTCTCGCTAATATGACATTTATCAAATTCAGTTTGTTTTTTGTAGTATTTTTTATAGTTGAAAATTCTAATAAAAGTTTGATTTTTTCCCCGAAACTAGCCAACCCAAAACCAGCTTCAAATCAGAACTGGAAGATCGGTTTAGTTCAGTTTCATGCCTTTTGGAAATAATGAACCGGTAGTTGAATCGACGATTTTGAACCAGGTGGATGAACCAATGGTTAAGTTGGAAAATTGAAAAAAAAAAAGGTGTTGTAACATTTATACACGACTTAATATTCAATAAAAAAACATTAACTTTCAACCAATTCCTATTTGTGTCACGAACTTTCAAAATTATTCATAAAAACACTCAACTTTGCTTTTTTTTTTTTATGTCATCTATTAATATTTCCATCCAAATAGATGTAGCAAATGAAATTGCTTCTCTCCCTTATCAACTTTGACTTTTTTTTTTATTTCATCTATTTAATATTTTTCAACTGTCGTGTTAAAGAGATGTAGCAGATGCAATTGTTTCTCGGCACCAACTATGATGTTTTTGCAGTTGTATGTTTTATATATTTTTAATGGTAGATATTTGTTTAAATTATTTAAAATTGAGCTAACGGTTTAGATTGTGCTAATACTTTAAAAAATTAATGACAAATAACACAATTTAAACTATTAGATTAAATTTAGATAAATCTTAACCGTTGAAAGCACACAAATACATAACTACAAAAGCACCATAGTCATGTCCATTGTTTCTCTCCCTTTTCAAAAATTTTCCATAGTCCTTTGTGATATACACGATTTAAATTAAATAGAAGGAAATTGTTTGGGCATTTCATATAACATACACTCATGCAAAATAATTTGAACGACAACTAATGGGTTTGTAGCTCATCAATATTGCATATATTTCACCGCTAAGAGATTAGAGGTTTGATTCTAATGGGAGCAAAAAAAATAAAATTGAGTGGTTGAGATCTATTTCCTTTAATTGCACGGTCTCGATGTTGAGTAAATTTTATCACGGGCCAGTATAAAAATTCCAATTTTGACTAATAGAAATACTAGTTTCTTAATTATTAAAATGTCAATATTTTTAATATTCAATTATTAATATTCCATACTTTTAATCTTTAGTTGACAAATACCACATTCAATCACATAATAATCATTTTTTCACCTCATATTTTCAATTTTTTTCTCTCTCATCTCACTCTCTCTCCCTTCTCTCCTCTCCCACTCATCTGCCACGAAACTCTCCCCTCCTCCTCTGTCGAAATCTTAGCGTCGTCGCCGCTCCTTCTCCTCTTTTCTCCTTCTATCTTCTATCGGTTCTCTCTCTCTATTTCTCTCCTCTGCCACTCCATTCTACTCCTTCCTCCACTGCTCTCTCGTCCTTTCTCTACTCTCACCTCCGATCTCGATCTCCGCTGCTTTGTTTCGTTCCGGCTATGGAGATCCAAGTGGCATCGTCTTGCCTTCCTCTTTCGCAGCCTCCTATTCGTTGTCGCGTCATGTTCTGCTCGGTATTGCTATCTTTGTCATGACCCATTCCCGTGACCATGAACGGCGTACGAGGTAAACCGTCTATAAAAGACCGGCTCATCTCGCACAAGCCTCCATATACAGAACTATTACCCAAAATCATATTTAATAAAATATGACAAAAATCAATTAAAGGTTTAAACATCATTTATTAAAACAAAACATAATATAAATTTGCGGAAATAATTTCAAATTAAACATTTGAAATACTAAATACAATAACAAAAACTAAACCAATCCCACAAGAAACCCGGTGTGGAGCATCTACTAATCATACAATGGGGCTCGATCAAAAGAGCAATGACCGTAACGTCAGGATACCTCACTGAGCATCAATGCCAACGCTCATAATCCATAAGAGTCACCTGCAAGATGATAATAAACAGGAGACAAAACAACACAAAGAAAAAGGGGTTCAAACCCAGTGAGTGAGGGACAACACTCCAGATTGCCTCATACGTGCCACACAAAGACTGTTTTGAAAAAGTTCAAAAATACCACATGCAAGTATAGTCAACATATACATATATATACACGCTAAATACATAGTAGCAGTTCAGAATCCTTTCGAAATCGTTCGCAACCACTGCAAATAGCATATACGAAATCATTCATGAGTTAATCAAAATCTTTCATAAATATTTCTAAAATGCATCAAAACTAATATGTTTTCAATAACAAAGCAAAACGTTTCCCGAAAATGTTTTATCTTATCTGAGATTTCCAAAGTAGAACCTCTTTAAAGTTATACAAAAACTCCAGAATAAAAGTCAAAACCCTTTGAAAACTTTATTGAAAGCTTCGTATCAAAATTCAAAAACCTTTCTAGCTTTACTAAAAATTCCAAATCAAATTTTGCCACATAGGCACAACAAAATCCCTTTCAGATTCACAATATGAGTCAAAACATATAACACAGATCCGAGACCAAAGCAAGCGTGATGTGGACTCCGCCACCAATCACTAGACATAAACAAACGTGATGTGGACTCTGCCACTTATCATGAAAAGTGTGGACCAGCCATAGTGTGATGAGGACCCGTCTCTATCAATATCAAATCATATGCGGCAACATGGCTACCAACACTCCTGGTAGCTGGGTTGTCTCACTCATTGGTATACCAAAGGCTACATGTCTCGTAGCAGAGGTGTCCCATCCCCAAAACATATACATAGTATATTCAAATCCAATAACAAACGGTCCTGAGACTGGGTATATCAAAACCAAAGGATATATAAGACACGACTTATATATCGAGTTCCAAAACATACTTTAATATAAGTATGGTTTCCAAAATATTTATCAAATTCATACTGGCATGATTTGCAAAATCAAGCATGAAAACAATCAACCGTTTTACCAAAAACGAGTTTCAGAATTTCTTTCCAAAATATAATATAATCAAATTATATTATTTCAAAAACAATTCATCTTTCGTCGAAGCGCAAAATCTTTCAAAACAGAGTATCATTACTCTTTCCAAAATCCAAATGGTTTTCCAAAAATTATTCAATAACAAACAAGTTCTCACATAGACCAGATTTTAGGATTCTCAATCCTTTAATTATTCTGGTTTCATGCTAAGGTCATAGCACAACAAAAACGTACAATTAGAAGAGACACAACCTATGTGTCTGAAGCTGCAATGCACTCACCTGGATGCCGAGCTTCCAAACTCTAAATCACTGACCGTTGGTCGATGGCTGGTTGCCTCAAAAATCGAACTGAGCTGAAATATAATATTTTACAAACAGATCAATACGGTGACTATGACAAAACAGAACATGTATGAAATGCAAATGCAGACTCATACGTCATCGGCGTCAAAAATTCTATTTCGATCGATGATCTAGCACTTACGTCCCAAAAATCCAAATCTATGTAAAATTACGATTTGTTCCCGACTTTTTGTAAAATTACATTTTTAGTCTTCGGACCTTGTAAAATTACAAACTAGTCCCTCGAGTCCGAGAATATACAAATGACTATTCCAAATAGTCAGAATTCCCAAAAGAGCCCTCGAACTCTCTGAATTTGCGATTTTAACTAATTTCCTTGAAATTACGAAATTATAAAATTACTCCGAAATTTTGAAAATTTCAAATATACTTCAACTTTCTGAAAATTGCAAACCTAACTCTCCAGTTTCTAAAATTATAATTCTAGACCCAAGTTTTCAGAATTGACAAATCTGGATATCAACTTCCCAAAATTTCAAAAATACCAATCTCAAAACTTTATTCTCAAAAATATTGAACTTTCGATTCGGCCGACAAAAATCGAAACCAAATATACCTATGGGTTCACCTCAACCTCAAGAACATTAATCCATCAACAATTTCCTCAAACAAACAACCAAATCATCACAAATTGGTCAAACTCAAATCTAACCCTAGCCATGTCAAAACTCATCGATTCTTCTGATTTCAAGATAAATTTATGTTAATCTAACCTCCAACAATCATAATCTAACAACCTACAACATCCATTTCAACTAAATCATGCAAAATCTGAAACCCATTTCATTTTCGGCCAAAAAACCTATTTCAGAAATTAAATGCATGAAATGGATGAAAAGAGGTGATTAGAACTGAAATCTTACCTCCAGAGATGATTAGGAACACTGAGCAAGCAATGAGGTAGTGAGAGGATCGATCTGAAGGTGAGAGAGTGAAAAATACAAATGGCGGACGAAATGGTCGGGGTTCGGATATATATAGAAAATAGAGTCTCACGTACGTGAATCTAAGGTTAAAGTACGTTAGGAGGACCTCACGTACGTTAGGATCAAGGTCACGTACATTAACGAGTCAAAAATCATGTTCTGGAACTGAAAATCCCAACCTCACGTACGTCACCCCCAAATCTCACGTATTTGAATCATCCTAGAAACCCAGCTCACGTACGTGACACCTATTTCTCACGTACGTGAGTTCTGCCTGCCTTACATACGTTAGGCTTAGCCTGACGTACATAAGATGCTTTGTTTCTCCCTTCTCTTGCTACCGAACTCGTCCCGAATCATTTCCATCACTTAACAACATCCAACCTAACATGATTTCATCATAAACATCAAATATCATCCACTGGTATTTCAAAAGCCCTTAATGCCACACTCAAAAACTACAAGGATCATAATTGGAAAGTACGGGATATTACAATCTTCTTCGGTCTCGTTCTTAATGTACAATGGTTCAAAGGTTCACAATAATGTACAATATAATGTACATTTTTTTTGTGAACCATTGTGAACGTAAAAATCATCCCTGGAAAAAAATATTTTTTGAAGAAAAAATCCGTTTAAAATTACTAAAAAATTGTTCACACTTTTTGAAAATATAAATTGTGTATTATATTATGAATCATTCTGAACAGTTGTAAACCCAAAATACAGTTTGGATTGAGAATATTCTGAACAGTTGTGAACCCAAAACACAGTTTAGATTGAGAATATTTTTTAGAAAAAAATTAATTTCTCACGAAAACTCAATTTCTCACGAAAACTCAATTTCTTGTGAAAATATGGCAATTTCTCGCGGTTTTTAAAAAAATGACATTTTTTTATATGTGGTAAACATAAGGTGACATTCTCAATACTTGCAAACTTACATGTTATTTTTTTAAAAAAGGTATTTTTTAATATGAATTTGTAGTTTTTCCTTAAAATTTCCCCTCGATGTTATTGGACTGTTTGTTAGCCCAAATTTCACTGGAAAATTTGATTTTTATACCAAATTAAAATTCAGAATTGGGCATTTGTCATACACCAAACATATATTGAATGATGGAAACACGCTTGAAATATGTTGCAAAAATACCAGATTTTTAATTGACTGAGAAATTGACCGAAAATTTGAGATTTTTTAGCAAAAAATTGCTATATTTTTTAGAGAAATTGAATTTTTTTCTTGAAAAAAAAAATTCAAAGGGAAAAAATATGATGTTTCATAATTTATCCAAATGTATCCATATGTAACCAAATGATACTATATGTATCCAAATGTCTCCAAATCACAATTTTTTTATATATAAAATTCAATTTAATAAATTTTTGATTTAATATTTTTTTAAAATTAAATGCCCCCAAATTATAATTTTTAATATAATTTTTACATTTTTTTTCGAAAGTCTTCAAAATGTCTCCAAATGTCTCCAAATCACAAGTTCTTATACAACTTTTACAATTTTTTCGATGTCTCCAAATGTATCCATATGTCTCC
Organism: Flueggea neowawraea; assembly: GCA_948243855.1. Lineage (NCBI taxonomy): Eukaryota > Viridiplantae > Streptophyta > Magnoliopsida > Malpighiales > Phyllanthaceae > Flueggea > Flueggea neowawraea. The sequence goes on along the minus strand of CAODLS011791848.1, from coordinate 5,701 downwards.
AAACATATCCATAATTAAATTAAATTTATTATTTATATATTGTTAGTTTTGTTTTATTTTATTTGGAAAAAATTAATTTGGTGTCCGATGCTTTACAAATGCCTCCAAAATGTATCCGCAAGTCTCCATATATATCCGTAAGTCTTCCAAAAATGTATCCGTAAGTTTCCAAATGTATCTATCCCTACCCAAAATCAATATAATTCAAAAAATCAACCAAATTCAGTAAAAACAAATGAAACAAACATAATTAAAGTGTTTTCTCATTTTAAACAATAATAGAACATAATTTCTAATTTTTTTTAAAACAAGGGCACTCTTGTAAATTCAAGCAAAACAAAAAAGAGGCAGCAGTTAGGGTTGGGAACCCTAGCCACTGGCGACTCCTCCTCCAATTCAAACACAACCAATCCCCTCCATTGGAGATCAACGAAAACGAAGAGGAGAGGAAAACAGACAAGCCAAAGAGGAAATCAGAGGAAGATCAACGGAGACAAAGAGGAGAGAGCGACGGTTCTCAGACGACGAACATAGAGGAGGAAGTGGAGAGACGGTGAGATGCGACTCGATGCAGGGCACAATCAAAGTTGTGGAGGACGACAAGACGCGACCGAGAGAGGAGGAGCACATATCGTGAGGAGAGAAGACAAGAGAGGTGAGAGGAAAAGAAAAAGAGTGTAATATCCCTCCCGTTCCAGCTATGTTCCCATAGTGATTGAAGTTTCGATCAATGATCGTTGATGCTCTATGAGGATGTGCAAGTGTGGCATCGGTGTTGTAGAACCTTGAGAATAGTAGTCTTGAGAGTGGATAACTCAAGTTAGTGTAAGATGTAATATCCCGTTCATTTTGACCAGAATTTGATGGTATTAGGTCAGGACTTCAGGGAAATTCGGGGTTTCGAGGTGTTAAACTTTGATCAAGAATGTTTGGAGGTGGTTTGTGTGTGCAAAACACATAGCAGGTCCTCTGTGTGTGTTGAGGAGTACTCTACGCGCATATATTGAGGTCAGGAGGTCGTTTACGTGCATATATTGAGGTCAGGAGGTCGTCTACGTGCGTAGGTGATTGTACTACGTGCGTAGATGGATGTCTGATCTAGACCATGAATGTTTTTGCGCACGCCTGTGTGGGTTAGAGACGTCCGCGCATGTTGGACATGATTTGGACTTGGAACTATGGTGAGCATGGTGATCTACGTGTGTAGCACTAGGTGGTGTGCACATTGATTGTTGATCCGTGAGGGAAAGGTCGTCAGATCTGCCGTCTACACACACATGAGCTTCGTCTATGCACGTAGTACTCGGTCAATGTGCGTAGAGGAAGTTTCAACGCACGTAGATGGGCCTTTTCCGCATGCATTAAATGAAATGTCACGTTTCAGTTTCGAGGGTCTATAAATACACCCACCTACGACTCTTCTATCATAACTAATCTCAACCACCGAAATCACTCTCTCAACTACTCCTCTGCACTTGCAATCACTCCTTAGCACTTCCATTGCGATTCTGAAGGTAAGAATAATTCTTTGATCTCTTCTTTCCGTCATCTCACCTCATATTGGTTCATCTAGGGTTTTGAACGGATTTTGGGGTTTTGTTCAGATCTTCCTTTTCTATTGTAAAGGAAGTTAAATATGGGTAGATTAAGGTTGTAACCAAAGGATTCTAGCTTTGGTTTCCAAGAATTTCGTGTTTGAACGAAATGGGTTTGATCCGAGCTAGGGTTCCAGATTTTGGTAGATTTCTCATCAGATCTGGAGTTGTATCTGATGTATTACAATAGATAGATGTTAGAAATACAAAGATCTGACGTTGTGTGTTAAGATCTGACGATTTGTGTCGAGTGGGTCAAGAAATCCGAATTTTGGGATTTGGATTCTTGATGATTTTAAAGTTGTTTGTAGGATCTGAGGTTAGATCTTTGCTTGAGAGGCTGATTGCAGCCAATATGAGTGTTTGATCGATCAAGTATAGATTGAAATGAGAGTTTGGGCATTTTGGCATAAGTTCTCGATGCCATCGAGAGTTAGTCAGCATTTGCATTTGCATACATGCATCGGTACCGTCACAGTACCACATATTGATATTTGCTATATCTGTATATGTACAGCTCAGTATGCCTGCCAGCAGGAGCAGCCACCCGCAACGATATTTGACTGGATCTACGGCTTTGGATACCAGATGAGTGAAATAACAGCTTCAGACACATAGGCTGTGTCTTCAAAATTAAGTATGATATTTTTGATATGTCTGGCTATGACATAAATTGACTAATAAGTATTGGGTTAATTAAAAATCTGGGTGTGTGATTATTATTAACCAACATTTTGATATGGAAAATCTAAAGTATATATGAGTATATATATACAAGAGCATTTTGTAAATAATGGAATAAAGGAAAAGATATTGCATGATTGTATGTGAAATACTATGTATGTATCACACAGACTATGGGGACACCCGGCTACAGGGTATGTAGCCTTTGGTATACCAATGCTTTGTTAAGGCCCTAGTTATCAGGGTAATGGGATGACCGTGTATCCGGCTATATACACGCGTTTATTGAGTAGTCAGGTGGCGGAGTCCACACTGCTATATTAATATTGATACTGGTCTCGTACTATGAATCCTTAAATATATATATATATATATATTTCCTTAATGCATGTGAATGTTCTGGATGAGAACATTTTGATAAAACGAATTTCAAAAAATATACTATGTATATAATGTGTATACTATATAGTATAATGTACGTGTGCGGTATTTTGCAAAAGGATTTCAAATCAGTCTTTGTGAGGCACGTACGAGGCAGTCTGACGTGTTGTTTCCTCAATAGGGAATCTTACCCCTTTTTCTTCTATTGTCCATGTTATACCTTTGTTCACAGGTGACATCTTTTGGACGCACAACATCAGATCCGTACCCCAGACCTAGTGAGGCGCTTCTTCACTATAGTGAGTGCCCTCGTTCGGGACTCGACTTTGCTATGTCATAGAGCTCCACATTGGGTTACTGTTGGGATACTAGGCTTCACTTTTGTATTTTGGGGTTTACTCTGGTGATTTATATTTTCACTAATATTTTTGATATTTTTTATATATATATATATATATATATATATATATATATATATATATATATATATATATGTGTGTGTGTGTGTGTGTGTGTGTGTTTGTGTGTGTGTGTGTGTGTGTGTGTGATTTACTTCATTTTGTAAATGCTTTTATAAATGTTTTAAATAAATATTTTGATAAGTCGGGTAGTATATATGATCACAGAGGCTTGTGTGGGATAGATCAGGCTTCCACAGATGGTCTGTCTCGTACGCCGGTCACGGGCTCAACTATGGGTAGTGACAGAGGTGGTATCAAAGACCAGGTTTCGTAAATCTAGGTTTCGTATAATTTGTATAGTTGGGATCAGTGTGGATCATATGTATCTTTGATCGAGTCAGTCCAATTGTTTCAGTATACCCTTCTGATATATGTCTGGTACTATGTTGATCATGTAGCATGCTGATATTTGCATATGTGTTTTGTCTGTCTGTATCTGTAGATACGGCATGTGGTAAAGGTAGAGGTCGAGGTAGACCTAGACGAGTGCATGTTGAGCCTATTGCTCATTCTGTTGTGGGTCCGCATGATTCACATAGTGCACCGAAGGCCACAGCGCCAGTGCCTCAGCAGCAGCTTCAGCTTCAGCAGCTTATTACTGCTCAGATGGAGATGTTTGAGCATATGACTAAAGTTTTTGAGCGTTTAGAGAGAGCTCAGTTGATCAGCCAGCATTTGATCAGCCAGCATTTGATCAGCCAGTTCCGCCAGTTGGGGCATCTGTAGTTCTGCCAGTAGTGCCACCAGCTCAGTCGCCGCAGCCAGAAGAGGCGGCAGTTGATGCTCTTATGGTTGTACCACGGACTAGGGGGATGATATCCTGGATAGGTTCATAAAGCTATAACCTCCTAGATTCTCTGGTGTGATAGGGGAGGATCCCTATGATTTTTTTCTGGAGGTAGAGCATTATTTTGAGGCTCGGACATTACTGATGATGCCAGTAGGGTCAGACTCGGGGCATTTCTCCTGAGTGGTCGAGCAACCAAATGGTGGAGGAGCCTTGAGGTTCGAGAGGGTTTCAGTTGGGCCAAATTTAAGGAGGAGATCATTACTTCTGTCCTTCCTCGGAGTATTCGGGACAAGAAGGCGAATGAGTTTACTCATTTCTGTCAGGGGCTGAGTATGTCGGTGACAGAATATGAGGACAAGTTTAAGGACTTGAGTAGATATGTGTCTCCCTGGGTTGCGACCCACGATCAGCAGAGTAGTGGCAACTCTGGGATTGACCACTGTTAGGCAGATGGTTGAGTCTGCCAGAGAGATGGAATATATGGATGAGAGACATTTGAGAGAGCCCAAGAGGGCCAGATAGAGGGTGTATCTGGAGGCCAGCAAGGCCGTGATTAGAGATCTCAATCGTAGCAGGGACACCGACATTCATATAGAGGGCAAAGATCTCAGAGCACTCATAGCCACAAAGTGATACAACCAGCTGGACAGAGTGGGGGACAGAGCTATGGGAGTATGATCCCGTCCTGTGTGATATGCAAAAAGAGGCACACGATAGTATGTCATAGAGCTACATGCAATTACTTTCATTGCAAGCAACCGGGTCATAAGATAACAGAGTGTCTGGTAAAATGGGGTACCGATGCTCGAACAGGACAGTCCATTGCAGAAAACTCCGGGACAACGAGTACAAGTGCAGACAAAGGAGCTGGTAGGGGCTCTGGGAGCTAGAGTTAGGGTGGTCAGGGTAGTGGTAGAGGCTGGGTAGCCCAAAAGCAGTGCTTCAGGGGGGCAGGCTCGGGTATACCATCTTACCCGTCAAGAGGCTCAGACCTCCAATGCCGTAGTTACTGGTACGCTTTCTATATCTGGTACTCCTGCATATGTCTTATTTGATACTGGAGCATCACATTTATTTATCACCCCATCGTTTGTTGAGCGGGTCGGGTTAGTGTTGCATCAGTTGGATAGGCTATTAGAGGTCTCATCACCTCTGGGTAGCAAGATGTTGACTGAATATGGGGTCCAAGGTTGTGTGATTTCCATAGATGAGCATGAGTTAAAGGCTGATCTCATTTTGCTAGACGTGGGAGAGTTTGACATCATATTAGGCATGGATTGACTTTCCGACTGGCATGTGACCGTTGATTATTTTGCTAAGAGAGTATGTTTATGACCGCTTGGTCAGACTGAGTTCTGTTATCATGGTGAGCAGGACAGTGTTGTAAGGGATAAGTGTCAGCAGTCAGAGCCGAAAGGATGATTCATCGAGGATGTGAGGCGTATTTGGCTTTCATTCTGACTGAGTCCGAGGGATTAGAGTTGAGAATTGGAGATGTACCTGTGGTACGAGAATTTTTTGATGTATTTCCAGAGGAACTACCAGGACTTTTGCCTGATCGGGGGATTGAGTTTGCCATAGAGGTACAACTTGGTACCGATCCGATATCGATTCCACCGTATCGGATGGCGCCAACTGAGTTGAAGGAATTAGAGACTCAGCTGAGAGAGTTGTTAGACAAGAGGTTTGTTCTACCGAGTGTTTCACCTTGGGGTGCGCCAATCTTATTTATAAAGAAGAAGGATGAAAGTCTTCGTATGTGCATCGACTACCGACAGTTGAATAAGGTA